>CM077294.1:23997751-24162751 GCA_039654925.1 Anguilla pacifica | reverse complement strand
TGGGTAGCAATTCTGTATTTAGCAGATTTGCATGTGGTTTCGTCTGTTGCTGAGCACAGTGCTACTCGTATTGGGTAACCACATCAGACTTTTAAAACGCAGATCCATGTCTTCGTGCTAACTCATCTGATATATTAAACACATGGGACAATTTCCAAGACCACTGCCCACTCTTCTTCATCGGAACCATATGGCGTTTTTTTTTTTTTTTTGGTGCAATGCGAATACCCTTCATTAAAACAGTTTAGTTAAGAGTTTGGTTTGGAGTGGTTGTGGAATGGAGGTTTGTGCGGTTTGGACCTTTTGCTTTGTGGGAGATGGATTTGAGCTAATAGCCTTGCGCTCGCTTCGTGTGTGTTTCGCTATGCGTGAGAAGCAGTAACACCCCTACCGCATGACAGAAACCTGGTACGAAAAATGTAGCAAGAGGCCAGCTTTCCACTTATCAATATTCTACCCACTCTCCGCTAACTCCCCGGCACGTGTGGCCACCGCGGGGAGAGCATTTGAAGTTCAGAGAAATTCTTATCAGTTGGTGCGTCACTCGTATTGATCTGTCCCTCTGGTAACCGTGATCCGAAGATGCCTGCGTTTCCTCCTTCTCAAACGCAAAATGCGCATATCCAAACAGCTCAAAAGTTCTTCTGGGAACAAATGTATAAATAACGAAAAGTAAAAATAATTCAAGCAATGTCATACGCACAAAAAACAAACAAACAAAAAAAAAACAACAAATAAATAAACAATGAAAAAATGCGATAGACAGGCACGTGCCGGCTCTCCAGATATTTAAAAAAACAGCTCCTTTTCAGTTCACATTGCGCGGCAGTTCGCAGTTCGCATTTCAAACGAAACACACTGCTTCATGTTGAAGTTTTCTTTTGCTTTTAGATTTCTCATTTGGCATGAGTGAAATCTAACAGAGGAAAAAAAATCTCTTGGCCACGATTCCCCAGATAGATCAGTACAGTGGCCCAAAGTGGACATTTGGCCTCTCGCCAGGCTGCATCGATTGGCTTCACACAGCACCTGATTGGACTGGAATAACTGTGATTACCCAATCCATTACTGCAGGCCTGAGGTAGGGAGGGAAAATTAGATAAGAGCAAATAAGTGGAGAATAGGATTTATGCCCCAGCTCAGGGTCACAGAATGCCTGCGTTCTGTAAAACTGAGCCATTTTCCAGCTGTACATTAACCACCCCTGTTTGGCAGGTGCCTTTTGTGTGAAAATAAGTGGGTGCAGCTACTGTAAACCCTAACCGTTGTAAACAGGTATGTTGATAAGTTGGACATATATGTGTGTCTATTGATGTGTCCCATTCTCTCCAAATCCACAAAGTGTACATGTATATAAACAGGGATTGAGGGCTTGCATACTGGAAATTTACATGCTTAAATTAAAATGTTGCATCATGTTTTTTCTTTTTTTTCCATTTTCTTTTTTTTCCCATTAGTGTCCTGGTTCTCATAGTTCTGTTAAATACCTTACTTTCAAGCCGTGTTGCTTGAGGAAGACTCAACAAGGCTCTTACAGATTTGCGTCTTGAAAATAAAAAAGGTTGAAGGATTCTCATTTTCTGAAGCATGCAGTAAAGAAAAATCGCTGTTACTACCTGTATTTATTATCTGGAGTACCTGCACTAGCACACTGACTCGCTTCTTTTCTGAAGCACTTTTTCTGCAACCTGAAAAATATGCAAATAGGCTATAAAAATATATGCATATATATGATGAAACTATAATAAAACATAGTTTAATTCCTATAATTTGTGCAAATTCTTTAAAAAAATGTTGCTATATCTATTTTGTACTTTTACCATAATAATTGAGCTTTTTTTTCCCCAAAGTTTGCTCAATATGTTCCTTAATTTCAATTTACATGCCTGATGCTGTTATGCTGTATTTAGCTACCTGCTCTGCATAGTGCTTTTGTTTCTCTCAGCTCTCTGTTCCGTGCGGCGTGACCCAGATCCGCGCTCCCTATAACATGTGCCTGCCTGCCTGCCTGCCTGCCTGCCTGCCTGCCTGCCTGCCTGTCTGCCGAGTCTCTGTTTGTGTTTATGTTTGTATTAATTGCTGTGTAAAGCAGCCGTGCCGGTTAGAGGTCGCCGGTGCCGGTTGGAGGTCGCCGGTGCCGTTGGGTGCTTTGGGTGCCGGGCCTGCAGCCCCGTGCTGGGTGGAGTCTCTGACCCCAGGGTGCCCCGCGCCCTTTGATGGGCAGCAGTGCAGAGGCGCTGTTCGGTCACGGTCCCTTTGCCTCGACACGCAGGCTAGAGCGACTTCAGCATCCCGAGCGTGTTCCCTCGCCGCCTCGCTCTGTCTCTGTTTCTCTCTCTCATCCCCTCTCTCTCTTGGCTCTATTTTTCTCGTCTCTCTCCCTTGCTCTATCTTAATCTCTCTTTTCTTCTGTCCTTCTCTCTTCTCTCTTTGTCTTAGTTCTTCTCTCTTTAACGCTAACTGTTTTACGCCATGCCTCCCTTTCTCTTTTTTGCTCCTTATGTCTTCCTCTCTTCCCTCTCTCATTTCTCTACCTCCCTGTTTCTCACCCTATATTCCTGGCTCTCTCTCCCTCCCTCTACTTTTGCCTCTCTCTCTCTCTCTCTCTCTCTCTCTCTCTCTCTCACTCCCGTTCTCCCTCCCTCTCCTTTTGCCTCTCTCTCTCTCTCTCTCTCTCTCTCTCTCTCTCTGTTTTCCTGTCTCACTCCCTCTCTCACGCCCAGGGACGCTGCTGTGCCACCACTCCTGTGAGTAAGACGCAGCGCCGAGCGGAAGCTCCGTTGGCGAGCCGGCGCCGGATCAAAGATTTTTCTGCCACAATTAGCGGGACGTCTCCAGCCCAAGACACAGGCCCCCGCTTTTCATCGCAAAACACGCCGCTAATGAGGGCGGCTTGTGCCTCTCCCCCAAGGATGACTAACCTACGGGGTGAAATTAGCTGAAATCAAATCAGACGTGTTTTATTTGGCTCCTCGCGCTCTGCGATCTCCCAAAAAAACAAAACATAAAAAGACAAATAAAAGCAGAGAGATATTTGGGCGGTTTTTTGAGTGATTTCAGAACCGGCGTCCCCCCCCCGGTCACTGCCGCGGTGGTCTGCGTGTAGCTGAAACGCGCTTTTGGCAGTTGGCGCGGCCCCTGTGAGCGTTCTCTACATCCAGCCAAACTCCGCCACCAAGTGCGCAACACTTATTAATTTCAACATTTTGTTGTAGAAATATTGTGGCTGCCTCTCCCTGCAGAGAGAGAGAGAGAGAGAGAGAGGAACAAAAACAATAAGCAGGGCCTGTGAAATCTCAGAATGCTGGAGGACAACCTTAGCCTGGATTTTTAATTTAAAAATGTGACTTTTTCCTTTCCGAGTGAAATGTGGTTTCTTATCACAAAAAAATTTTGCATAGCTGTACTTATGAAGAAATGAATGCCTGCATTTATCTGCGTGTCAAGGTTAAGGGCAAATGTTGATCCAGACCCTTGACCCAACAGTAGTGTAATAATGCACAGATAAAGCTTGGGCCATGTAGTCTTTATCGTGGAGGGAATTCTGGGTGACTGGTGAAATACTGGGAGAATCGTGGGGCACCACAAGCTATTCAGGGGGCCTGAGAGGACCAGGAGACATCACAAGTCATCGCTCTAATGAATCCTGATGCCTTCTAATAATATGTGAAAATATTTGAAGCACCTGGTAATAACATCTCCCTCTCCCTCTCTTTCTCAGAAAGTCATTACTCACTCCTCGCCTCCTCATCTCCACCCCCCCGATACCCCGATACCCCCGCCCCCCCCCCCCCCAGCTCTCTGACACCCCGGGTCCACCTAGCCAAAGTTGCGATGACAGACAGCAGAAATACAGTCTGCTCTCCCCCTTCTCCCCCCCCCCCCAAACCTTCCCTCTCTCCCCCAGCCCTGCCATCCAATGGATGAGCAACACTGTCTGAGTTTTAATTGGATGTGACAGGCTGTCCTGCCTGCCTCCTCCCGTACTGTAGCTCCTGAGGCCTTTGTTTGGCTCGCCGCGGCTCCAGCGCGCGGCTCAGCCTCAGAGGGCCCCGCGCCTCCTCTCTCAGCCCGTCCTCAGCCTTCCCTGTTTCCTGTTCACAGAGCCGCGCGCGTTTAATGCCTCGCCGCGCCGCCGGGCCACCGCGCCGCCGCGCCCGCTCAGTAACCCAGAGCAGCCGCTCGTCCTCTGCCCTCGTCTGTGCTCTCCGAGCCCTTTCTGCGGCGAATAAAGCCGCCGAGCACCTGCCCCACAGTAACGCCGCTCAGGGCGCTCAGCGCTTAAAAGCCCCGCCCCCTCAATCCCCTTCACCCCTCCAGACTCCTCCACCCCCCAGTCCCCTCCACCCCTCAGTCCCCTCCACCCCTCCAGGCTCCTCCACCCCCTCAGTCCCCTCCACTCCCCCAGTCCCCTCCACCCCCTCAGGCCCCTCCACCCCCTCAGGCCCCTCCACCCCGGCTTGCGCTCGTTTCATTATTCAGAGTGTGAGTCTGGGCAGGGGGAGCAGTAGCAGCGAGCGTGAGGTCAGGGCCGTGTAATGCTATTACACAATCAGGGAGCGCGCCAGGGGTGCATGAGCCAGGCACCAGGACAGCGCTGAGAGCCCAGGGGAGGATCACGGGCAGGCCGGGGGCGGGGAAGGTCAGCCCACAGCCCACCTGTGCCACGGGGGGGGGGGGGGGGGGGGGGTAGTTAGACACGGTTCACCAGTTAACCCCCCTCAGACAACAAGCTACCTGTATGTACATCTCTACGGTCATGCACAATCCAAGCCTGCCGCTCCTGTGTGCGTGTGTGTTCTACTGCGATACCAATGAGAGACCGCAGAAACAGTATCCATATAATGCAGCAGGGTGGATTTTGGGTGTGCGGTGTGTGTGCGTTGGTCCGGGTCGGGCTGGCCACACGTTTGCGGGTGATGGAATGCAGATGTGCTTTTTGAGGGGTCGCTGAAGGATGGAAGATAACTGCGCCTGAGCGAGATCACGGAAGCGCTCCCATTTGCTGCTCCAGCGTTTTTCGGGCTCACCTTCAGCTCCGCAGCTGAAAAACGGCCGTGGCGGCGGCGATGGCGGCGGCGGCGGCGGCGGCGCTGTGTGTCTTGTCGTCGGCTCGGATGCTTGTGTCTCAGGCACATTTGGAGCCTGGGAAAACAGCTGCTGGCTCAGCGGGGGGGCGGGCCTAGATGCCCGGGGGGGAGGGGGGGGGGGGGGGGTCAAGATGTTTGTCCTTTCATTTGTTTGTTTATCTCTTAATGGAGACAAACAGCCCGGCTCACCTGGGGGGCAGGTAAACGGCACCGGGGCGGAGAGAGGTCGGCCCGCGGGTCAGTGGACCTTCCCCCGCCGCGCGCCTCTCCTTGGTCTGGGGTCTCATTTAGGTCCAGATGGATCCGCTGCTCACCCTGGGGAGGGGAGCGAAAACAAACAGTGCCTGCAGCCAGTGTAGAGTGTGCGCGCGCATGCCTGTATGTGCGTAACTGCATATGTGTGTGCATAAGATGTACGCGTTTTCATATGTGTATTTGTGCATGCGTTAGTGTGTTCGTTCCAGGCATGTCATTGTGTGTGTGTGCATGTGTGTATGTGTTCAGCGTATGTGTGTGTGTGTGCATGTGTGTATGTGTGTGTGTGTGTGTGTACAGTGTGTGTGTGTGTGTGTGTATGTGTGTGTATGTGTGTGTGTGTGTGTGTGTGTGTGTGTGTGTACAGTGTGTGTGTGTGTGTGTGTATGTGTGTGTATGTGTGTGTGTGTGTGTGTGTGTGTGTGTGTGTGTGTGTGTGTCTAAGAGAGAGTGAGAGAGGCATTATACTGCATAAGCGAATGGTCTAGGGCATTGTGTGTGTCCACCAGCTCAGTATACAGATTCACAGCGCGGAGGCCGCTGCTTCATTGAGCCCTAATGGAGTGCTTCAGTGTGAGTTTGTCATAGATTATGTGGTTAGACTAACCTGGACTGTAATAATATCTGACAAAGGGTGGCAGGTGTCTGAGGGAAGGCAAGAACAGGCACAGCGATAAACCAGTTATGTCTGTTGCTGTTTCTGGGAAACAAGCGTCGTCTAATCTGTAACGGTCAATATTATTGTATTGCGGACGCGTGAATCACTGGCCTGTGGTACTGTGGGTAGTCTTGAGTACGGGAGCTCCTGGAAATGCGCAGACGGGTCCCGGCATAGCCGGCGTCTCCGGGGAGATGCGCGGCGCAACGCAGCGCCGCAGGAAGTCCGGTCGGAGGCGCGTGCCGGGGGTGGAATGGCCTTTCCAGACGCCCCGGGCTTCCTCGCGGTAACCAGACGCGGCCGGTGTTTGGGCTGCGCTTGTTTCACAAGTGCTGTCCCGTTCAGGCGGATCTGCGGGCTAAAGAGCGCGCGCGATAAGATTAGCATTCTCCGGTTACACGCCCCGCGGGAGCCTGGGTCTGACCGCGCGTCTCCCGGCCCTTCTCTCCAGACATCTCTCTCCCCGTCTTACATACCCATGACTCATCTCCCACTGCCGATCGGTTACCCGACGGCATACCTAGACCTCAGAAAGGAGTGCTGAATTTGAATGTTTTCATTCCTGCACAAGTTGAGCCTTTCTGTGAATTAACTGCCAAAAAAGCCATCTTTGAATTCTGAAAGATGATGAAGTCCATTTGGCCACTATTGTCAATATTATTGTCAAAAGTAGGCAGGGACATTACTTCAAAGGGGACATCTGCTTTTCCTTACACTAATTCAAGCCGTGTCAAACACTCACTCCCCTTGCTACAGGTACAGTCAAGGGTGCAGATTTTCTACTGGACAGCAAAGTAAAAGCATGAATAATCCAGACCTCGGGGATTGAGTTCAGAACAATGGCAGCCCTGCCATTCAGCCTCAGTAGAGTGGTTTCTGGATACCGTTGTCACACTGTGAAGGGGAAAGAGGAGATTGTTTGGCTTTCAGACCATAATGGAAAGATGACTTCCTACTCAAAAGTGCACAAGCCTGGAGTAGGAAAAGAAACAATGCATTAGCCGAGCCTTCTGCCACTCTGGCTGCCCGTCTGATCTTCTGCCAGGGAACAGACACGCACCCCAAATAAGGGCATGGCCCCTCCCCCCCACCCCATCCACGCTCGCATTACCATATCAAATTTTTCAAACTGTCTTGGTAGTTTTTATGAATGGGACGTATGCGGGATTTTTGTTGTCTCCCCTGTCAAAGCGGCCCAGTCCCTGCCAGAAGCATTCTGGCCGGGCACCTTCCTCCGCGGGCTTTGTTCGAGCGGGTTGCCTGTCGAGCGAAACCAGCGAGGGGACGCTTTCTCCATCCCGCCACCGAGACACCCACCAGATAGCCGCAGATGGCGAAACAAAAGCCGCCAACCACTTCCGCCGCTGCCAAAGAACAAAATGTGAAATAAAATAATGTAACGGGCGCAAGACAGCTGTGGTTTCACAAGCGGCCCAGTGTTTATTTCTCTTTTTAATTCTCTCTCTCTTTCTCTCGCTTGCCCGCTCGCTCTTGTGTGTACAACACGTTTTGATGTTTCCGAAAGCTCTCACCCCCCCCCACCCCCCAACCAAAATATGCAAAGTGTCAACTTCCCTGTGTGCGGTTTGGTTTGTTGTCTCTCGGAGTCTGTTGCTGATTATGGTCTCTCTCTTTCTCTCGCCGTCTCTCTCTTTCTCCTAAGCTTTCTCTAACAGAAACATTCCAGGATAGGCTTACTCCGAATCCCAAAATATCTCCCATCCAAACCTTAATTGTTTCAAGAGGGCTGCCAGGCCTGCCCAGATCTCCCTCCCAGGAACCATCCGGAATGTTGCAGAGAAAAGGACTCATTTGAAAAGCTTCCCCTTGAGGCCTAAATACCCCATTAACCTGTCACACTGCATATCAGTAAAAGAGAAACTCGGCACTCCAAAAAAAAACACGGGGGGGAAGAAAGCGAAGGCAAAGTTTCTTCACCTGGTTCAGAACTCATAACAGGTCTGATTTAATGTCACGTCTGTCCCTGTTTCAGACTTCTTGCGTCCCGAAGTTAAACACCACCATAATTCAGGCTTTTGTTTCTTAGATCTCGCATGGTCCTTCATGTGGTTTTTCATGTGCTGATTTTATGCGCACGTTAAAATAACAATGACCTCATCTTGTTCAAGTATATGAGCCACAATTTATGTTTCATAAATGTCATGGTGTTTTTCTACCTCTGAACACCTCTGAAAATGAACATTTTATTTACGCTCATATTGTGTTATATATGAGTTTGTATTATCTTTATTGATTTTAGTTTTTTTGCTGAAAACTAATTACTTCTGTTTGGATAAGGTGGCTTAATGTTTAACTGTGCCAAAATTCCTTCATAATGTAAAATGATAGATGGCCTTTGATTGCATAAACACATAAATGCATAATGTCAGTGAGAGCATTAATCTTGCTGTTGGTGATGCAGCACAAATCCTTGCTCCTTGATTTAGCTCAGTCTCCCCTGATCTATTTCTGGGTGACTTTGAGTTCTCAGATTGTTCCCCCAGAGCCCATCAGAAACGGAGGGAAACCTCCGATGAGAAAGGGCTAAGTGACAAAGGCTGTTTCGCCAGCCCTGTGAAACAGAGGCCTTACACCTGGAGCACAGAAAGCTTCTGAGGAAAAGCGCTCGCTTCCCTTTATTTTGTTTATATCTCCACGCCTCTGTGAAAGCGTGTCGCGTTTTAAAAAGGGGGAAAGGGGGGGCGGGGTAATGACAAAAGGAAGACGAAGTCGAAATGCATCACTTTAATTTCAGTCTGGATGTTTTCCAGAACACTGACCCCATTGTTCCCAGCCCGTGCCTGGGGCTTCCCTCTCAGAGTGAGAGAGAGAGGGAGACAGCGCAGGGCGGACTGGAACAGGAGCGACTGAGTCACCTCAACCCGCCTCGGCCTGCGAATCTCTCTCCTCTCCTCTCCTCTCCTCTCCTCTCCTCTCCTCTCCTCTCCTCTCCTCTCCTGCCCTCACTTCTCTCTCCCTCCCTCCCTCCCTCTCCTCTTTGTTTCTTCACCTCTTTGTCCGCTTTCTTTTGCCGTCTCGCTCTCCATCCCTCTCTCCTCTCACTCACTCTTCTGAGGTTTATAAAAATATTAGCATATCGTTGCTGTAAAGAAACCTCACTTCACAATTAATGGCTTTTTAATGGTCCCGGCCTCGCCATTATGTGTCTGGGGTTCTTAACTTAATCCAAGGGGGGAACCATATGGGCGGCAGGCACCCCGGTTCCAGAGGGACCGGGAGAGTGTGGCGCTTTATTTTTGAGCGAAGAGAAAATTTATTTGTTTAAAAAGCCCTGGGGACTGAAGCTAGCATGTGAGGTCTTAAGTGGGGGAGCTGAATGTTGATGAGGGCCAGACTGAGCGTGTGCGGCTCAGTTTTATGTGGGTTTAGAGTTACAGCACAGGTGAAGGGAAATGTACTCCGTCCAACTGTTGAGTGACAGTGTGCAGGGATTTATGCGTGAATGGCTGTAGTGTGTCTGTGTGTACATACGCCGCATACATACGGTGACAACTGTGAATGTAACTAACACTACCATTAAGTGGGTGGTTGGAAACTGAAACCCCAGGTTTTCTGAGGGAAATCTTGACAACTGAACAGACTGGCCACGATCAGCGCTATTATAAACTTTAATCTGTTTCTGAAAAAAGGTTTTATATCTGATGTATTGACATGAATCAGAACACACAAAATGAAATAGAAATCCCAGTCACATAAAATATAATTTGTGTGTGTGACAGTCATGTTAACTTGAGAATGTGTATGCTGTAGTTAACACTGAGAAAGGGCTTTAGAGAATTGATGGCAGATTTTAAGATGTAAATTCATAAAGGCAACCTAGTCTAAGAAACGAAGGAACAGAACGAATGCAGACCGTGGCTGAATAGTCGGCTGATGTGTAATGAAAGGATCTTCCAGCGCTCAGCGCCCAAATGGAAAACAGCCAAAAAACCTCTTTACTCATTATTGTGCCTGTCAATGTGAAAAGATTAAGCGCCGCTAAAGAGCTATTCATTTTGTCCGTTGTTTATTTATTTATATTTGGCTGTGCGTGGGACCGGGGCAGTGCCGCACCTTCGCCGCGGCGCGGAGGTTGAGCGCCGAGGTCAGGGTGAACGGCCCCCGGGCGCCCGGCAAAGCGCTGAGGTAGCGCGCCGTGCGGCAGCGGCCAATGGCCCGCAGCGCGTCCCTCCCCTCAGGCGCGGGCGTGCTTCTGCGGGTGTGACTTTCACAGGCAGCTGGGATGCTGTGCGCTCTGAAGTCTGGCAGAAATTAATTAGCTTGAGTTACGGTGTAAGTGATGAATGTATGGAAAAACAAACAAGAGCCTTTACATGTAATGCATGGAAAATGAAGGAGAGCCGAGCATATTATGTGCTCTGTGTTCAGTAGGGAAATGGGGCCGGCAGGAGTATGATTTCCCCCCATTTTTATATTTTGTTATTTTGCTCATGCAATGCTGAGGCACCCAGGGTGAGGAATGCAATTGCACCGGGATTGATTTTTTGGTACTGTTGAGTAAGTGTTTTTGTTCTTTTTTTTGTTAAAGGAACAATTTAAGCGCCCCGCGTCTGACCTTCTCTGTCTCCTCTATTTGGAGCCCAATTCCTTTGGTTGGCTCTTGGACGCTGTTGAAGCGCATCCCCGCGTGCGCTGGGCGGGATCTGTCCCACTCTGCGGCTGTTGGCGTAATTGTGATTGAGTTCCAGGGCTCATGCTCCCCGCGCTGTCTGTTAGCCATCAGATATGGCTTTCAGAAGATTGCATAGTCTGCCTCAAAATAATGTGAACGTTTGTGAGAACTCACCCCTGAACTACCATGTGCGAAACACTGCAATCTTCAAGTAATGACTCCGTCGAAGTTAAAAAAAAAACATTTCTGCTGCAGGAAGCGGGTTGATTTGAGGTAAAACAAACACTTTCTTATGCGTGGGGAGAAGCAGTCTCTGTGAGTTACTGCTCGTCATTAAAAAGCAGCTCTTCATAATGTAATAATAAACAGGGAACAATTATGCGCTCCAACAAGGAAGAAATCACGATTGTCTAGCATATCATTTTTAACCTTCTTTTTGTTTCCTATGCTTTGCTTCCTCACCCACAGCAGAAAGCCCAGCGATAGTTACGAGCTGGTGCTGCAGGGTGCTTTTGAGAATTTGAGACGCCGCAGACCAGCATGCACTTCCCCTGCAATGCTGCGGTTTCTTCTCAGCGGTTCACCCCCCGAACTGCGCAGTCACTGCGTGTCCTGAGCAGCTGCTGCAGGCGGGCTGCAGGTGCCCGGTCAACCAGAGGGAGTCAGTAGTGCCTGATGAGGCTGGGGCATGTACTTATACCCTCCCTGAACAAGCTGGTGGGCAATGAGGCCCCATGACACTATCAGTCCCCCAATGCTGTCAGGCAGGGTTACAACAAATTAAATAGTTTGTACAATCTAACATTACGTCTAATGCTAGTTATGCTAGTCATACTTGACAGTGTTGGTCATTGTTGGCACTGGAATGGTCAGGGTTCCATCCTGGTCATCAGAGCCTGCTAATGCATCAGTGACTGCTGCTTTCGCCGGGAAGCCCGACTGCTCAGCTTTCATAACGGAGCGCTGAGGGACGGGTGCTGTGCGCCATGCGTTGACGTGAGCGCCGTCCTGTCGGAGAGGACGTGTTTGTTCAGAAGGTGTGCTCAGGCCCTGCCCTGGCACGCACTGCGGCCCATTCACATCGTTGGAATTCGTTTGGGCACAGATGTTGTTTGGCTGTCTTTGTTCGCCGTTGTTTTTTTAGCGATGAAACCCTCTCCAGTCTCAAGACAAAACTCGTACCGGACGGCGGTGTCTTAACTCATAATTAAGTCCTGAGTGGAGACGTCTAAAAGCCACAGGCTTTTGTGCTCATTTTTTCAGAAAAGGCACAGGGGTCATTTTTCATTTATGTTTTTAATAAAACACACTTTGTTTTGTTTGTCTGCCATCATTAACTTTGTGAAACTTTGTCTGGACTGAAAGAGCCTTGGGGTTAAGGTTTGGTTCAGCCCCTCCAGCCCTCCACTCAGCTCCCCTGCTCATTTCATTTCTTTTGCCTCATCTGCTCTGGTAACTAGCACATCCTGTTTACGCTGTTAATGGGCTTGAGAAGCCACTGTCTGACTCACAAACTAGTTTGCTTTTAAACCGAGACTCCAGGCGAACCTGGAGGATTTCGCAAGCCTGCTTTCTAGACAGGTTGCAGACGGAATCAGAAAGTTCCCACAAGAGGAGGAAGGAAAGCAAAGTAAGTTCTTAAGTTCTCAAAGCTTAAAGATGGATGGGTTTTTACAGTGTCTGCTGCCAAATGGAACAGTGCTCACGGGGCTGTGTCTGTGTCCTATTCTACCAATTACAGTTATGAACGCTACCTGATTTTGAATTGTGGAATTGAGAAAAAAAAAAACTCCCATGCATTGGATCTCCTGCCAGTCTCACCTATAGTACATTAATGAGACATTTACCACCAATAGTCTGTTTGATCAGTGCTTTGTTCCTGAAGCCATTCAGATTTCTGTGATGTCCCACTGCCGCACTTGAGTGGCTGCGGTACCCCTTTGCTGCTAAGTTGGCTGTGGACTGCACTGCACCTACTATCCTGTTTCCTGTTTGTGCTGTTTTTTGGGACCTCTGTTCCGTGTTCTCCCCTGTCCAGAAGAAACGGGACTGTTTTCCGGTTTGTGCTCTGTGCTCACCTTGGCCAGGGACGCACAAATGTCCAGGAAAAGATGGACGCTCCAGTTAAGGCTTATGATTGGCTGCCTGCTCGGCTTCATTCAGCCTACTGCTCACCAGAGGAAACGCGTTCATGGAGCAAATATGTGGGCACGGGCCAAGAGAAAACCCTCATTCAGCTTCTCATGAAGTTCTGGACTTTGTTTTTTAGGTATCTATGGGCAGGAGAGCGAAGGACATTTTCAGTTCTAGCAGACAAAAAGTTGGCTTTGGAGCCATTATTTTTTTTCAGTAAATTATTGAAAGTTTTATAATGAAATTTTTAGGCTCTGTGTGCATTTTTAACGCGTTTCTGGGGTCTTGCAGCATCTGGCTGTTTTTGCTTGTTTGGCAGCCATATTAGTTTTGCTCCGGAGTGATTTCTGTGTTCACCTTCCAGTAATTGCCCAGTAATGATACCCTACGTGGTCTACTCTGTGGTGTGACAGACACGCCAACTTTGGGTCATTTGACTCTGTAGAGAGGGGTAGTTGCGAGGGGGGTGAAGGGGATGTTTGTGAGTTTCAGTTCACTGTTCTGCATACATTTTAAATACTAACTCTTCTACCTCACATCCCTATTCTTAAACACACACCTTCACCTCATCTGCAGAGGATGATTTTCCATGCAGGGATCAGCCACTGCTCTTACCCTGTTAGCAGTAGGCCCTGGTGAACAATAATAAGCTGACACTCTAAAGGAGGACGCGCAACCCCCCCACGTTTGAAAGTGTTGGACTGAACCCTCTTTGACCCCTGCAATCGTAACTCAAACCTCTTCCTCCTCAGGCGAACTCGCACACGCTCACTTATAATGAAACTGCTCGTAAAAAGCAGCAATTCCCTATCTGCAATCATGAATTTTCTCAAATCGCCAAAGGGTTATTAAGAGCTTCCCTTAGTAATAACTGCACCCTGTATATTGATCAGGCTGGACTGCTTTGACTTTTTCACCTGCCTGACAGTGATGTAGCTATGTGGTAGTGTTGAAGAATGGGATGCTTATCATTACCGCCCTTCCTGAAATGTTGAGGCCGCCCTTTTCCCAAAATGGCCGATAAAAGCATGGGAGAAAAAACCGTGAAGCGAGCCCACTTTTTACCACCTGAATATTTAAACGTGTTTTAGCTATCCTGTGAAGTTCACAGAGCGATTATGTTAAAGAGGCCTTGCGATAATGCATGGTGTTAGCCAGGGGTAAAATAATCTTCCCCTTCGCTGACATGGATTAATATCCTCTGGGCCCAGACCAGACTGGGGTTGATAGAGCACCTCAATTAAACAAAAAAACATAAATAAAATAACAATGGCCAACGACGGTCGGGATTTTTAATGAGCCGGTGAACAAAGCAGGGCCCCAATCAGGCGGCAGCGCCGGGACAGAAGGGGAGTCCCCAGCCGGACAGAGAGGGCTGCTAGCTGGGGGAGGGAGGGTAACAAAAAAAAAAAAATAATCGGGTTCTGACCTACAAATCGTACCTCAGCTGCAGCGATCTTGGCTCTGTCGGGGGGAGGAGAAATATGGGGAAGCAGTGGGGGAGGCTGTGGCATTTTATTGTCGTAAAGAATAGCGATGTAGGCTTGAGGTCGGGCGCCGCGGTGCATTAGTGGGTGGGTGATTGATTTTGTCCTGCGCCGTGATCGATTGACGTAACCCCCCCCACCTCCCCCCCACCCGCCGTCCCCCTCTTCCGCCCCGCCCCGCCCCGCCCCGGCCGAGCGGGACGGGCTCTGCGGTGTCGTCTGGCGAGGCAGCGGTCAAGGGCACTAACTCACAAGAGCGATGGCAGGCCAGCTGCACTCCCCCCCGCCCCCGGCCCCCCCGCCACGGCCAGGTTGCCGCGGACACGCGCCGCTCCCCGCGGCCTCCCCGCTCCGGGCGGGGTGTCAGCTGGGCCCGTTCCCCAGGCCCCCCGGCGAGGAGGCGGCCCCGGGCCGTTAGTTCCGCCCCAGCGCTGGCTGCTCCGCTGCCCCTTCATTGGGGATTAGTGTTATTGAATTATGGAGGCCCGTCCCTCCCGCGCTGCCGCGGACGCCAGACGGCCGCACCGGGCCCCTCTGTCCGCCGCTCAGCCGCGGCAAGCGTTTGTGGGTCAGGTTCTGTGTGCGTGGGCGAGAAAAGGACAAATGAGCGGGAGAAAATGCCTGGTTTCTTTTTTGTCCAACTTTGTAACCTTGCAGAATTTTACTGAGGCTCAACTAAATTAATTTGTTCTCAGAAAAAAATGTTATTAATTGCTATATTTCAGTTAAAAGGACTAAAAAATTAGTTTAACATAAAAAACCAGAGAATATTTTAACAGATTACATTGCTCTTTTCAAAAGGCAGTCAGTTTCCTTGAACCATTTGATTGAACTTAAGGTTTCTGCTTTACAGTGTAACTTGTGTGTAATATACTGTTATATATAGCAATATATAGTTCTGCTGCTTTACCCCAAGACCAAAATCATCATATGGACTCAGTCCCTTTCCCTATGTGAGTGGCATGAATACGGAAAAAGGATTCTATAGGTACCCTGTTAGAACCCATTCACATACTACTGTCCTGAGTGCTGCTTTGAGCCAAGACAGTATGCATACGGTGTCCTCACCCCCACACCAGCAGGGGGCGGGCAAGCCGAAAGCCCACGGCACCAGTCTAATTAAAGTTTGAGGGCAGGGCTCTGCAGTAATCCCCGGAGCATTAGTTCGCAGTCTCAGGGACTTAAACATGGCAGGGAGCAGCAGCCGCCCTGTCCTCAGAGATTGTCCACATTCTCTCTGCCGCAGCCCAGAAAAAAAACCCTTTATTTATTTGTTTTCTTTTTTTTTTTCTCCTTGTCAGTGCCAGCCAGCCTATGTGGGCACGGAGCGAGGGTGAAATGAGATGTGTCCCATACTGTCTCAGTTTACATTTCAGTCATGGGGGATTTGGCATTACACTCTAAATGATGCCTTCAGAGCAGACTCCAGAGTCGTGTGGCTTTTGCCTGGGAAGCTGCTATATTTTTATAGCCTGAATTTACAAGAAAGTCTGTTTTGCTTCTGTTGTTCCGGGGCTGCTGTAAGATTGGCTGGGCTAATGCCCATTGTCTGTTGGCTTGGGCATGTGGTGCCATGATGTTGGGTGGCTTGGGCCCGTGGGGGTGATTTTGGTTGTATGTAGTGGCTCTAGTTTGGTGTAGTTACATAAATTGGTGTTTTGGTACTGTGGCACATATACTGTCTTTGGTCTGAGTGTTCTTAGACAGGTTTATGTCCAGGAGATCCAGATGCCGCCCCTCCCTCCCTTTCCTCCTCATGACACACAGCTGACCAGACCAGGAAGCACTTCAGCGGCATTGTAGTTGAAGCAGTATTTCCTCACACTGGGACGGCACACTTGGTGGCTCCAGGAGAGATTGCAATCACTGTGTTCTTAAGCACTTAAGGCCCGCGTTAGCGGCTGATGCTGTTTACAGCATGTGCGTAGGCTGCAGTGCCATCTGATGGAACCGCCTTGGAAAATATGGGGAACGGAGGAAAATATGTAGGGTTTTTTCAGCCACCTGAATCCCTGTATATAGCTGGGCTTACCTTTTCTTGCGCAGCTTGTCTCGCTTTTGGAAGGAAACGACAAGTCGTGTGTTCTCCGTCTAACAAGGGTTGGCACCCGTCCCTGCACAGATGGAATTGATTTCCAGGACTGAATCCACAGTTTCAATTGCCATATGTGAAGTGACGTGAATTTAGGAGTTGCGTGGCTGCTGGCTGCCTGTTACATGTCTGCCCGTTCCAGGAGTTTGATCAGTTAAGTCGCGTCCTTGAATCCATATTTTGAGGCTGTCTGTACACTTTCGCGTAAAATGTGGGGTCACTTTTTTGGGATGCACTGTAGCTCTCAGGCCAGTTTTTTGCGGTATAAAGATAAAAACAAAACGTATCTACATTTAGCTTTGATTTATGGTGTTTACCACCTCTGGGAGGTATCAGTGTGATGCATGCAAGAAACCTGGGCCAGTAAAGTTATATAACCTGGGCCAATACATAATGCTGCAGAGGTGGAGGTTTGTGGTCACATTCTCAGTATTTTGCATCCAAGGTCATGGGTCAAAGTGTTAACAAATTGACATGGCCCATATGACCTCATCCTATCCTGTTTGTCCACTGAAGGACGAGATGTAGGTCACTTTAGCTTGGGCCTTATCATTTCTTGATTGAGGAGCACGTGATAAAACAAAAACAGGAAAATCTCCAGTAGCTTTTCCTGACATTTTCGGGTCAAAGGTCATGACCTGCATGCTTGTGCATACATGGATAGCACATGCTGTCGTAGACATGAGGTGCAGGAAGGGTTGAATACAGCTTCTGGGAAGTGCTGTAGATCTAATGCATGTCTTGAGCAGTGGTAATAAAACTGGGATACGGCAATGGCCATGTCACCTTACTGGTAGAAAACAGAGAGGAGCTTCGCCAGTTGCTGAGTAGGCTGTAAGAACTAGCAGAACAATGTCAACTGCGACTGAAGGATGTTTTCTGGCTGTACTGTTCTAGGCTCCATGTGGGAATTACCAAACAGTGGCAAGACAGTAACAATCAATCACTGTTGGTGGTGTGCTATTGGTTATCATGAACTAGTGCTGTGATTGGTGAAGCTCCTCTCTGTTTAGTACCAGTAAGGTGATGTCACCGCTGCCTTATCCCTGTTTTATTACCCCTGGTCTTGAGTCGCTATGGTAATAAAGCAGGTCAGGATTCAGTGTGTCTGGGACAGGGGGAAGGGGGCCCATTTCAATGAGACAGTGGCTTAGAAGGAGCGCAGTTTAATTTCCGAGGCCCGGTCGTCCCCGCGTCCGAGCGCAACAGCTGCAGCGACACGGCTCACCGGGCGCGGGCGGGGTTACCGTAGCGCGCCACGGCGGGATTCACCTCCGCGCCTGCGTCCCGGCTCCTGTTTGCTCGGTCCGCGCCGTGGAAACAAAGGACCCGCACCCCTCCTGGCAGATCCGCAGGCCTTAGCAAGCTGCTATCCTTCCCCGTCCTGCTCCCCAGCTGCGTCTGTCTGAGCAGCAATAAGCCCACATCCCTCGCCTTCTCAGGATTCCCCATGACCTAGTGCGGGGACAGGAGTCCTGAAGGAGAACCTAAGGAGGGCTGTCTGTCCCAAAAAACAGAGACCAGGAGGGAGGGAGGGAGAGAGCGAAAGAAAGACAAAGAGATAGGGCCACCACACTCTGTGTTTGCCGTTCTCATTCTGGGTCCACCATGCCTGAAAAACTCAGTGCTCTCACTCAGATTGATTTAAGAGGGTTGTGGGGGGGGGGTGGGGGGGGTTGAGTGTCCCTGCTGTCTGCCCCCTCTGAGACAGTGTGAATGCCTGCCGGTGACTAGCCTGGAACCGTTAGCCAATAAACCCCCCCCACACACACACACACACACATATGGACACGGTTATTCAGGGACATATTGTGCAAGAACAAAGGGAGTGTAACCAGCGAGCAGCGGTCAGGAAAAAAGAGAGGAGCAGGCGGATTAAAGTGAGTCGATATGAATCACTCCCCTCGTCGTTTCCCTGGGTTTGCATTGGGCCAGAGATCTATGAAGTGGAGAAGGAAGGGGGGACAGAAGGGCAGAGAGACAGAGCGAGAGACTGGGGGAGAAAGAGAGAGAGGGAGAGGGAGGAGGTGGACAGAAAGAATAGCCAAGTCTGCCACCGACAGGAAACCGGAGTCCTGGTGGGGAATCCGGACAGCAGTTTGCTGGAGTCCGTTCGGCTCCGTGGAGTCTGTGGTCAGCCTCAGGAAAAACAGGGTCTGCTGGAAACGCTCCCCCTGCCCCTCAGCGCAGCACAGCTCCTTCACCGGTCTACGGCTCAGCTGTTCAAATAAAGAGAGAAACCTACCTGCATGCCTGACGCAAAACAGGGCTATTTCCAGCCTTACATTGACCTTTTCACTCATACATTGTTTTTACTACTTATAGGTGGCTTGGAAGGTTTCTTTTATTTTGGAATTCTTCCCAGGAGCCTTATTATGGTTACTGAGAGGTTTCAGCCATTTCTTCTGTATTTCTTTCCCCCCAAGATTGCCCAAATGTGAAGCTGTGGAAAGAGAGGCGGCAGTAATTAGGAACGTAGTTGGAAAATGAACGGTGCGGGCTCGGAGTCGGGCTCGGAGTCGGGCTCGGAGTCGGGCTACGCTGCGTGGTTTAACATTGTTTTGAAATCGCTCGGACCCAGGGGATTACAGCCACTCCGGCTGGGCCAATGCAGCCGAAAGCAGGCGCAACCTCACAAAGGAAGCTTCGAGTGGGGGAAATGGCTCGTTCTGCAGGTGATACTCCAGAAGCGCTCGGTGCGCTGACACAGATACTCGCCAAATCTCAATTGTCTCCCCCCTCGGCTCGGGAAACAATGGTGTCAATTCGCCTGACTCAGGAAGCGCAGATTGAGGAGATAGAGCCGCGCTAACAGTCACGTCTCCCTCCGCTGTCACGCGGGCTCAGAGGCTGCGGAGGACGGCCGGCCTTTGAGGGGATATCCCCCCTCCCGCACCCCTGAACTCAGCCTGCCCCCCGCCCCCCCTACACGCACTCCCCTGAAGGCTGGTGACAGATGAGGCTTGAAGAGGCCGCGCTTCCTGCTTCCTCTGGTCCGCCGCCGAGCGCCGGCCAATCAGGCGGCCCGGCGGGAGTTCCTGTCCTCCCCCGGACCGCGCACGCCCGGCTGCTGAGCGCTGACCGGCACTAATGCCCAAACGGAGCCGCCCCACACGTGAGCCGCCCCGCTGGCTGCCGGCAGAGCCCGTCTGGGGCCAGGAGAGGAGGGCTCCCGGTCCGCAGTGCTCGCCTCCTGCCCTCTACCCCTGCCACCCCCACCTTTCCCTCACGTTCCCTATTCCTCACCTCTCTTTCTCTTTCTCCCTCTGCCTGCCTCTCTCCGTCTGTATTTGCAAACATGCAAACCCTCCTCTCTCATTTCTCCCACAGCTCGGCACATCTTTGCCACCCCTGTTGAAAGACATGGCCCCCTGTCTCTCTCCCTCTCTCTCCCTCCCTCTCCCTCTCTCTCTCTCTCTCTCTCTCTCTCTCTCTCTCTCTCCCTCTCGTACCGTCGTACTGGAGCTCGGCTCGGTAATTTGTGCTTGATTGCACTTCTGTTCTGGCGCCGAAAAAGCCCGGTGCCCGCCCGGTACCTAAGACTAATGAACAGCCTCCCAGCCACAATGGGAATGATGAAGTAGGCGAGCGCTCTCTCCCCGCGTGAGGCCCCGTGAAGCTCCTTCCCCTGTGAGCGACTGACTGACGTCCGCACGGCGTCCATGTGTCCCGCTCCCGGGCTCCCTTCCCCTGGGCTGCGCCCATGAGGTCCATTCCAGTGATGGATGGCGGAGCGGTGTTTGCAGCGTGCCAAACGGATTGTCCATGGCCTTGTTTTCGGTGATCATTCTCCATTACGTTGATTGCTAGGCTGTGCCACCGAACCGTATACACCGTACTCCCCTAAGAAAGTCCATGCCCCATTCACTGCAGAATTACATTGGCCACTTGTACACATTTTAGGAGTCCCTCTGTAAGACCGGTGCTGCGGATTTGGACTGAAGAGCCATAGATGTACAGTGCCTTTGGGGATTGTGGACTGCTGCCCATAGGGGTTGTTATTCGAATAGAAAGGTGTTGGGCAGACTCCAGAAACTGGGCTGAAATAATGGATTGCGCTGAGTGGCGTGGGCAGGGTTTACGCATGTGTGATGGTGGCTGTGGCTTGGTGCCCCCTACTGGCACGGAGTTGGCATGGCACGGATGGTGGACTTGCCCGACCTGACCTGCCCCCTCCTCTTTCGGCCTGTCTGGCCTGGCAGCCTGCCTCTTCACCTCTCGCTCTCACAGTCTAGGAATTTCCTTCCTGCCACGGCCCTTCAGTTCCGTTTCCCCTCTCTCTCTCTCTCTCTCTCTCTCTCCCTCCCTCTCCCTCCGTCTCTCTCTCTCTCTCTCTCTCTCTCTCCCTCCCTCTCCCTCCATCTCTCTCTCTCTCTCCCCCCCCCCTCTCTCCCTCTCTCTCTCTCTCTCTCCCTCCCTCTCTCCCTCCGTCTCTCTCTCTCTCTCTCTCTCTCTCCCTCCGTCTCTCTCTCTCTCTCTCTCTCTCTCTCCCTCCGTCTCTCCCCCTCTCTCTCTCTCTCTCTCTCCCTCTCCCTCCGTCTCTCTCTCTCTCTCTCTCTCTCTCCCTCCGTCTCTCCCCCTCCCTCTCTCTCTCTCTCTCTCTCTCTCTCTTATACAGTGCCATTAAATGTGTTGACAGAAATATGTGCCTGACTGCATTCTTGTCCAGGGGTCGTGTTTGTCTTCCGTTTTGTTTAGCGGTTCTAAAACCCCCCGCGCGTCCCGTTGTGGGTCCGGTCTTCAAATCCGCTTCCTGTTTCACAGTCATCCACCACACCCCCCCCCAACCCCCCCACCCTGCCGTTGAAAGACACACTTCCCCAGCCTTCCCCAGGTCGAGTGATGTAACCCCCCCCCCCCCACGTGACCCTCCTCATTGCTGTGGTCGGCGCGGAGCTCGAAATCGGGGGGTTGGGTTTGCACATGTTTATTTATTCATGCCCCTCCCCGCCCCCGCCCCATCCCTTGCGTCGCCAGAAGAACGGCATAATAGCATGGCATTATCCCTTGATGGAAGTGCATAATGACCTACTGTAAGGCGAGGGAATGCAAATTCACTTAATTGAATTTATTGTCCTGTCACCCTTGCTTGAGAAGAGGGGTTCTTTCTTGTCGGAGGCTGTTTGCGCTCCGATTGTTCCTGGCGCACTGCGTCACCCGATTTCCATTAAGGAAGTGGCCGTCTCTCCTCACTTGAGAAGGCCTGCGTGAGTCTGTCTCACGTGATGAACGCGCGTGCATCGGAGCCTCTCAGATAACGGCTGTTTTGTCGCACAGCAAAGGAAATGTCCACGCCGCCCCTGATAACCGATTTTCACACAGTTTGACTCGAGAGGTCATTCGCTTGTCGATCCGCGTTTCTTCCCTGTGCGCGTGTGTGCGTGTGTTCAGATGCGAGTGTCTGTGTGTGTGTGTGTGCGCGCGTGCGTGCATGCATATGTATTTGATTTTCCCCTCAGTTCTTTAGGGAGAAGGGGGATCTACAGCTGACATTTAAGACTGCGTGCGTTCGTGTCATTGCATTAGCCTGCTTGATAGGGAAGTAATGCCTGTTTCATTACATCCACTGATAAGATCGGAGCCATGCTTGAACAGGCTTCTTCAGGAGCTTCTCATCTTTAAGCCATCGTTAGACAGGGACGCCTGCGGAATCAGGACCTGGAGACTGGCATGTGTCAGAGCACTCACACACGCACATGCATGCACAGACACACACACGCACACAAACACAAATTGGCATAGAAGCATGCAAGCAGACTCAACCAAAGATATGATTCCGCACACGGGCATGGGGCTCAGGTATAAGCACGTGCAAACAGTGCCCTTAAACAGTGCCCTTAATGCACGTTTTGTACGAGAGAACGAGCAGCTTATAGCAGCTTGAGAAATAAAACACGCACAAGCACAGGAGATACGCGCTTCGGTGGCTCGGAGGGTCTGGGACCTGGAGTGTGCAGTGGAATGATGTCCGGGGCACGTGCCAGAGCCCAGTGCGTTCACAGATGAACTGCATTAATGCAGATGCATCACGTCTACGCTGCGCTAACCCCCAGAAATACATACGTTTCAGCACAAGCGTGCGTGACTTCAAATCAGGTCTAGGAAAACGAAGGACAGGCAATTAAACAGATAGGACCTGCGTCTTGTTTAAACCTCTATGAAGACATTAGATATTGCTGTTGCCACCTGAAACTGATAGAAATGGATAGAAAGCTATCTTAGAACTGGGGGGGGAGGGGTGCGTACGCATTTACATGCAAACACACCATGGCCTGACGTCCCAATCGATCCCCACTGTTCCCCGGGGGAAGAGTGTAAAACCGTTCCTCAGACAGAAGACACCTCTGTTAGCGTGCGGCGCCCAGGAAGTGGGGTGGGTTGCGGCTGGCTCGCCGCCAGAACATCCCAGCATCCCTTTCTCCCGCCCTTAAAGAGGCAGGGGCTCCCTTCAGCCCAGAGACTGCGAGCTGACCTTAAGAGCATCGGGCCGGCTTCCCGGCCCTCTCAAAGCAGGCAGGACCAGGAGCCCGTGAGCCAGCGCTCTGCAGTGACCTCACTACCCTGCTGGGGCACAGACATGTCCCATTGGCTGAAGACCTCGTTCCCAATTTACAAACTGTCCATTAAACGCATTTAAAGTGCAAGTAATCTGATGCGCCAGGCTGGCTGGCTGGATGGCTTTTTTAAATCAGAAGGAGTCTTTCAGTGGATTCAGCTGCCCACTGAACTCTGGAGCACAGGGGCTGCCTTGTTCTCCGCCGCTGCCTTTGAAGCCGTGAAGTGTGGGTTTGTTTATGTGTGTGTGTGTGTGTGTGTGTGCGTGTGCGGTTGTGTGTGTGTGTGTGTGTGTGTGTGGTTGTGTGTACATTAGTATATATGTTTATGTGTAATTTTCTGTGTCTGTGTGTGTGTGTGTGGTGTTGGCTGCGTTGTGTGTGTGTGTGTGGTTGTGTGTACATTTGTATATATGTTTATGTGTAATTTTCTGTGTCTGTGTGTGTGTGTGGTGTTGGCTGCGTTGTGTGTGTGTGTGTGTTGGGTACGGGGCTGTGAAAGGTGAAGTGGAGGTAGCTCGCGTTGAATCACGCCACCGTGAAACGCGTTCCCGGAAGAGCAATGTTTAATTAATCAAAGGCTCATTTACATAACGAGTTACATTAGGATCACCTCCCACCAACAGTGAGCTACGCAGGTCGATGGCAGGAATTTTAATACAGCGCGTCAGTGCTTTAAAGCAGCAGGTATTTTCTGGGGAGGAAGTCAGTAGGTGTAGCACTTATGGTGCACACTGCGAATCTGAAGTAGCTGATTAATGCAACTGTAAAGCTCTCCTAGCAAGGTGACAAATTTGTGTGTAATCAGCTATACCACCATTCTCTTTAATGAAGTCCTTAATCCTTCACATTGCCGTACCCTTGGAATCAGCATTCGCTAGAAACAACCTTCTGTTTCTTTTCTCGTTTCACGAAATATGGCCTAGTCTTGGACCGCTTGTTTTATTGCTCGTCTCATATTCGTTGAAAGTCGTTTGTTTTACTTGTTTTATAATGCCGAATTCCCTCAGCAGAATGTTTTTTTTCTGCTTGTGGCCATTGAGGAAAGAGAGGAGATTGAAGCGCTAAGCTGTAAGCCTGTTTCCGAAAGCGTGCATTTTACTGCTTTAAGCGCGGGCTTTGGGAGTTATACAGTTCACTTTAGGCTTTTCCCAGCTGTCCCGATAAGGATGCTAGCGTCGTGCTAGCGCTTGATGTTTAATGTTTGATATGCGTCTGTGCGTGTGTGTGTGTGTTTGGGGGAGTGAATGCCCAAGTTCCTAGTGCGCATGTCTCCTATTAACACTCGTTGTAGGACAGAAATCCAGGGACATGAGCCTGTAAATCTGTTAATGCAAAGACTATTGATCCCTTAAGGCTGCTAACGAGCTAATTCACACATAAACATACTGTAGACAGGCACACACACACACAAACACACACACAAACACAATAGCATGCATGCACTTGCAGATGAAAACAACAGCAGTCGTTTGGGGTTTATAATAGGAATGGCTGCTAGTGAAGTGAAAATGGCAGTCAAGAAACAGTATAAATTTAGAACTCATCCATGCGATGCCCCATTGTCATTGCAGAAGGTTATCTATTACCTTCCTCAGGGTTTATTCAGGTGAAGACTTAAACTACAGTAAGTTATATCCCCCCAACCCTAGCCCCTTGAACATTTAGATTAATTTCTAATGAGATTGTAATTTACTGCTTGTCCAAATTACCCATTTACATTAGTCTTTCTGTAAAGGTAAAATTTACCCAGAAGTAGGTATGTGTGCCGTGTGCCATGAATATAGTATATGATTTCTATTCAAGGACATGCCAAAAAATTGTCAGTTCTCCCCAACTAAAGGCTTCCATTCTCTTTAGAGTACTGTTGCTGGGCCATTAGAAAAACGGTTACATTTCATTCATTCATTCATTCATTCATTCATTCATTCATTCATTCTTCTTTTTGTTCATAGAATAGTCGAAGGAACCCAATGGGGCCGTTCTTGCTGAGAGTGGGCACCAGGTTAATGAGCACTAAACACCAGCCAGTGGGGAAAAGAGAGTTCGGAGAGAAAGCAAATGGGTGTTGGGCAAATCCGGCATTCAGGATTCACAGACGGGAGAAGCACATTTGCATTTGCAGATGCGTGTTTTTTATAGCCTCATTTGACTGTGTGATTGACTGGAACGGGTGCACAGGGGGGTTGGGGGAGGTTGCTGATAGGTGGGGAAGGCCTGCATCAGTGGGAGGGTTTGTGTGTTTGAGAGCGGTTTTTATTAGGCACCGTGGCAATGTCGACACACTCAGGGGGCAATGCACTGAGAGGTCCTGCTCAGCTCTTCCCGCTAGTGCTGGGGGACAGCATTGCCATGGAAACCCCTTTTCTCTCTTCTCTCTTTCTCTCTCTGTTTTGCTGTCTGTGTCTCTCCCTCTCTACATCATATGCCAGGGCCAGGTCTGGCTGTTCTGTGAATGGAGCTTTGGGAGGGTTTGGGAAGAGGGAGCCACATCACTCCATCCTTCTCCATGTTTAGAATGGGATCTTTAACCAGGACAATCCCCTCCTATTGCCATCAGCTGAGAGGGATTCGGGATAATATGTGCTTTCCCACTGTAGCGCCTCTCTCTCTCCCCCCCTCTCTTCCGCTCAAATCCCGGGCGTGACAGGCCCATGCCGGGTCAGCATTATCAGATGACCGCAGGAGATGAATGGGCCCATTGCCCCCACCCCCCCAAAACCGCCTCTGTCCACTGTGACCCGGCAAGACCCAGCAAAGGTTTATCTCTGCCAGCACTGCCTGTGGTCCAAGTTTTTCCCCCTCTCTCTCTTTCTTTTTCTCTCTCGCTCATTCCCTCTCTCCCTCCAGAGGCTTAGTTTAAAAAAAGACCTCAAAAAAGAAAATAAATATATAGGGATTTATTTCCCTATTGAAACCCTTTTTATAAACCCGCTCTGCCATCATTTCTGAAAGGGCTCCTGACTTCGCTTACCCTGTTTAAGACTTCTGTTTGGATTAGGTTCTGTAGGGCTTGATTAGGTTCTGTAGGGCTAGATTAGGTTCGATAGGGCTGGATTAGGTTCTGTAGGGCTGGATTAGGTTCTGTAGGGCTAGATTAGGTTCGATAGGGCTGGATTAGGTTCTGTAGGGCTAGATTAGGTTCTATAGGGCTGGATTAGGTTCCACAAAATGGCGCTCAAATGTCTTTATAAATGAGTCCCTCTCCGCATTAGCTGCCGGTGTGGGTAGTCCTGGGCGATGACAGAGACAGACGGATGGCTCCTCTACACCAGACTCACAGCTCTCCAGCTCTTCAAGGCACCAGCCCCGCTGCCAACAATTAAACACCAGCACATGCCACTAATGAGATTACATCATTGGCCAAAGTCCTGTCATTGCGCAAGCAGCCCTACCCGTACTTCAGATGGCAAAGTCACAGTAAAGGCTTCCGCAGTAAATATCTGCCAGTGCGAACCGCGATCCGGTGGCACGGGAGGCATCTGGACCCGATAAAGGAGCGTGGAGCAGAGGAGGATTGTGGGAGTGTGGCCAGGTCCGCAGGTTACTGCTCTTCCAAAGTCTTCCTTAGCGGAGGCCTGTAGATATTTCCAAGGCCCCCAGAACAGTGGCAGAGGTGAAGGTGAAGACGAGGAGGAGGCGCTACGTTGTGCCTTATGCCGTGCTTACCGCGCGGTCCCGGGCTGCCTGGTCCCGGCCGGCTGCCTCTCTCCCCTCTCTGCCCCCGAGCCTCGGCTCTCTCAGGTTCCCCAGCCGTCTGAACTCCTCCATGGGAAGGAGGCTCGGGTTTCTCATTTGTCGCCCGCTGTCAGGGTTAATAGACTGTCAGGGCTGCCGTGTATCTGAAGAGCTTTACAGATGCTTCTTTCATGAAGAGATGGTCGCAGAATATGGTCGGGGCTCTGGCGCGATGATGGATGAATCAATACGGCCTCGCTTTCAGAACAGTGCACGGTTTATATTGGTGCTTTTTGAGTTGGATGTCGCTCAAACATGCTCAATTGTTCAGGTCTCAGTCGACTCGCTAGATACATCAGAATTGTATGCTCTCCTCTTCTCTCTCTTAGCTCTCATGCACATTTTTTTTCAAATGAAGCAACATCTCTCATGTCTAGGCGGGATATCGGAACAATTTTAGCTAATCCATTTCCTCTCTCTTTTATATCTTGGCTATGGTCAGTATTCAGTCAAGCATGCTTAGACTGTTTAAGTGCATATGCAATTCAGTCAGACCTTATTAACCCAGTTCCAGATCTCAATAAAGACTACTTTCCTTATGCTATGTTGGTACGGCAACCGGAAGGTACCTATGAGCATTTGTTTTAGCGGAGTGATTGTTACCATAGATTCATTCTGATTGGTAGGTTTGCATTGATTATAATTGAGTGTTGTTTTTGTTAGAGATTTTGGCGTGCCAAACTCAGTTCAATTCTCTTTGTAGCACAGGAGCATACTGTATCAAACTGTGGGAAAATAGAACATTGTCATTATTACATAAAAACAACTGTTTACATATCATATGGCCGAAATGTAAAAGCTTAAACTGTTTCTTCTGTCTTAAAGAGCTTTAAGGTTTGTTTGATCGAAACTGAGTAAGTCTGTTTGATGGTGATATAATGATATAATGCCCTTAAACTGGCTAAGTGTGTTTGATCCAGTCTAGGATTATATGTTCTTAATTTCACATCGCCAATTTCTTCTGGCAAAAAGCATTTCTTTCGAAGTAGAACATTATGATTCATGTGGTACACTTTTGAATGTTTTTTTGTTGAATTCTTGTAATTGACAACCTATTGGCATTCACTTCCACAGTAATTCTCAGGGTTTCTTGTCTTTCTCATTGCTTTTTGCAGATCTGATGTTTATGAACTTTTTTTATCCTTTAGAGGATATTAGGTATTGCTTTTGTTTTTATCTTTATTCATTCTGCTATTAACCCATATGTTTTTCCTGATCTCTATTCATGCTTCTAATCAGTGATTTGTGTGAGTGACTACCATGAAACCAGTCCTGATTCTCTGAATGCGGGCCCTTGTCATTGAGAATGATGTCCCGGTAAATTGATGCCTGTTTGTTTTTTTTGTTTTGATATGCACCACTTGTGGACATGATTGCTCGTATTCCCGCCATTTGTCTGGTGATTAGCGTGTCGTTCACCGGCAGCCGAACCTCAGACAAACAAACCGCGCGCCGCGGAATCCGATTTGACTCTAGTGCTCCTCATCGTCGACTGCGTTTTGGTTCGCTGTCTGTGTGTGCGTGTGTTTCTCCCATGGAGTCCTCCCTGTCAGTCACCCTCGTGGGGGTGTGGGGGTGTGGGGGTGTGGGGGTGGCGAAGCCGCGACGCGGCGCGACGGAAAGCCAAGCGCTCGTCTCTCGCGGGGCTCTGATGCAGGCTGACGTGCCGGTTTTCAGCGGTTCCTCGCTAAGCAGATTTTTACATATCTTAGCCTCCCACATCTGCTCTTGAAAAGCTGCCATGTCAACAAGCAGAGATCCAGCCAACTGCTCGACTTAAGCTTAACACCAGTGATCACCAGCTGATGAGAGGTGAGCCCAACTACCTCTTTTCCCCTTTGTGAAAATACAGTGAGAAAACCTCGCCCTGTATTTTGACAAGGGTGAGGTTTTGGGAGGTCTGGATAACAACATAAATTTGAGTCTGTGAAAAGTACATAACTGAATTAAAAGCTCGAAAGTTGACTGTTTCACCCTTTCCCCCTAATCAAACTCCCAGCCCTGTCTTTTCTGTTAGCTCACTTGGATGCTGTCCACCACACTGGCCTCATTTCACTCTTTCAGTGAGCTGCTAAATATAGCTGGTACATTGTGCTGCTCGGCCGAACGTTGGTGTTTTGGGTAATTAGGGATATTTCAGGTCTAATTTCACTGCTAGTCCTAATCCAAGCACTGGTTTCTATTTAAGAAAAGCTGACTCCTCTGTGCATGGGTCCCAGGGCAGCTTGGGGGGTGGGGTGGGAGTGAGCGGGAAGATAAATCAAGAGAAAGAGGAAGTGAGTGAGAGAGAGAGAGATAGAAGGAGGGAGAGAACATTATTGACATTCAGCTAGAAACGAGGTTTATTCCTTGAATAACTGTGCAACTGTGTGCAGCCATTTTATTTATTCTTTGGCTGTTGCAACTTCACAGCGGTCCACCGGTTCCTTTGTTTAGGAGTGTCTTGCTTCGTGCGAGTAGTTGGCATGCAAATTTTACAAAAGGCCGGGTGAACACTGCCGGAGCCACGGGGCACAATCAATTTGCACTTTTTTTTGAGTCCGGCCAAAAGCGTGTCGCAGCTGCTTGTTATTGACCGCCGTTGCCGGGGCAGGGCTAGCGTAGCGCCGCGGAGGGCACGGCTCCCGGCTAACGGACCGCCGCGTGTCTGCTTAACGGAAAAAAACCAACAAACACAAAAGCGGCCGTGTCCCCGCTTCCTCACGGGGGATTATGATGCATGGCCGTGATTAAGGGGCCCTGTCGATGGCGCGCGCGGTTCAGCGGGCCTCGCTGCGGGCCCCTGCACCTCTGCATCCGCGGCCCTGCTGGCTCAGGGACCTGGGGCCTCCATCGAGGAAGGGGGGGCGGGGGGGGGGGGTGTGTGCAGAGTGTAGGGAGCGTTAGCACGTGCGAAGCCTGACTCTTCGTACACCAGGGGCCCTGGATAAAAGAGGAACTACTGTGGCCTCGTGAGGGGGTGGAAAGTGAAAAATAATAGTCAAAAATAGAACGCAAGTGGCCTTCAGGTAGCAGCTTTAATTAGAGATGCGGGATTTTAACTGAGCGCGCCGGCTGGGTTCAGACCGGGTACGGAGAGAGAGGGAGCTGAGCGCGCTCAGTCTGCATCGTAGCCAGGGGTTGAATCACCCTCAGGATGAAGGTGGGTGGAGAGCTTGCAGTTTGGATGGGAGGTTGTTGAACTAATTACCGCATTGCAAACCTACGCAAAAGCTTTTTGTTTTATGCTGAGAGCAGTTTGTGTTTGAGTGTTTACGATCGGTAATCTGTTTGTGATAGGTGGCAATTACCTGCCTTAGCGGCTGTGGTTGAGCATGTCCTTTGTGTATACAACAGTTCTGTTTGAAAACGTGGCATAAACCCAACATCCTAATTGTTATTAAAGGTTTAGTAAGACTTTGTTCCCAGTTGTGTCTCTGTAATTACGAATATTTCACTTGATAAAACTAGATTTTAACTTACTAGTTTTAGATGTATATTATCTCCAGACTGCAAATAAGCGATTACACAATGATGTACTGCATGTAATAATAGTATTGTCAAATACAAAATGATATAATCGTGTGCTGTTATATTGTATTTGACAATGTCTGTGGGGGACAGATGGAGTGCAGCTGTGGAACAGTGAATATCACCGTACCAAAGCTTTGAGATAAAGCGCTCGAGTCCTCCTTGTTTTGGTGTGTGTTTTTTTCAAACAGCTAATATTGACATGTGACACACAAAAATCTGTTTATTGACATCTTCTCACAACTTGTGAGAATTGTCTAATCTTGATGCCTGCACAGTGATACCAGGCTGTGGAGTCAACAACAAAAGAATCTCTTGTTTTCTGGAGGGGGGGGGGGGAGACATAAAATCAAAGCAAATCTCCCCCGTCGATCTCCAATCCCCGCTGCCTCGCGGTGTCATACACACGGGGCAGAAAAAAAGCTCTTTATTTGGGCTGAGGTGTTTGGCGATAGAAAGTGACACCGCACGCGCGCGCGTGTGGCTTAGCGTGGTTGCCCCGGCGCTGAGGGAGCTCCTGGTCTTGTGCGAGAGGAACAGAACAGAGGCCGTGCGCGTCACCGAGGGGGAGCCATCGCAGAGAAGGCACGCTGCCATAGACGCTGACATGACAATTCTGCAGGCTGACATCAGTGATGGATTAGCCGTGTTATCCAGGTAAAGAGAAAATTCTCCCGCTGCTCAGATACCCACCCACCCCCCCATAAAAAAAGAAAAAAGGAGCATTGGAGTCTTGGGGGGGGGTGTCAGAGGGAAAATGAAGTCGAGAGGCCTAGCAGGAACACGCTGTTCCAGGCCCGTCTAGGGCTGGAGAAATTGATCCATTGGATGGCGGGCAGAGGGAAGCAGGGGGATGAAGTGCCGCCGTTCTGGACGGGGGAGTTTGGGCGCGGCGGCGGCGGCGTCCGTGGCCGCGGCGCGGCGGTGATGAATCTCCCGTCTCAGTGACGCGATTATCTGGGAGATGAGATCCGCGGGAGCGCTGACCCTGAATCGCGCGGCTCACCTGCCGCCGTATTTATCTCCCTCCCCCGCCTCATCCGTCTCGGGGGGGCACGGACGGAGCCGACAGCGCGCCTCCCGGGTCGGGACACCCCCCCCCCCCCCCGCCCATCCCGCCGCGGGTGGCCCCCGGGTTCCAGAGCAGCAGGCGTGGGCACGCTCACCGAGAGGAAGCGGAAAACAGCCGCTGGTTCCCGTCCACGCCTGTGCTGGGCAGCCGTTGGCCCTGCCACACATGAGCAAGCTGTGTGTGTGGAACAGAGGTGCAGATTAGACCTCGCTGCCACTGAGTCTCTCTGTCATCTTTCTGCCTTGGTGTCCCATACAGAACAGAACCACGGGCTTAATGACTGTTTCGGCAGTGCTGCCATTTCCCCTCGTTCCCTGTTCCTCGGGTCGGCCTGGATAAACCGCGATTGTTGACCGTTTACGGTCGGCGGGTGACTCGCTCCGCGGCCCGGCCTGGGTCTGGGTCGCGGAGGGGAGGCGTGGGCTTTTGTGGGATCTAATCCGCCGGGTCCAGACCGACGCAGATAAAAGGCCTTCTCTGAGCGCGGTATCAGCAGAACAGCGAACACAGTTAAAATGGATTACTGCAGATTGGAGATAGCCCAGGACAGATTACTCTGTCAATCCAAGGCCCGCTCCCTCCCTCCCTCTCCCTCCCTCCCGTTCCGTCTCTCCGCTGTCCCAGCTGTATCCGCCGCTTCGGCGTGGCGTCTGAGCCTCGGCGAGAGCCTGGCGGATCAGCGGCACGCGGCCCTGGCCCCGCGCGGATCTGCGCGGGCCGATATCACCGCGGCCTGATACCCATAAGCCTCTCTGCTGATTCTCATCTGGAGAGCTCGGTTTCTGCTGTGTTCTGTCCCCGAGCCGGACGCTCCTGTTGAGCTGCGATGCACACGGCCCCCACTCCGCACACGGCCCCCTCTCCGCACACCGCCCCCACTCCGCACACCGCCCCCACTCCGCACACGGCCCCCTCTCCGCACACGGCCCCCACTCCGCAGGCACACGGCCCCCTCTCCGCACACGGCCCCCAATCTGCAGGCACACCGCCCCCTCTCCGCACACGGCCCCCACTCCGCAGGCACACGGCCCCCTCTCCGCACACGGCCCCCAATCTGCAGGCACACCGCCCCCTCTCCGCACACGGCCCTCACTCCGCAGGCACACGGCCCTGTTCAGGGCCCGTTGATTCAGGCTTTCGCGCGCTGCGATAGGCTCCCGTCGGCTAACCGAACCAGCGCTTCGCTTCGCCCTGGTATCCTAAATGTACATCCCCGTCCACGTGAACACCGCGGTTCATTCGGAACTCCAGCTAATGACATCTCTCGTAGCGTTGTTAGGACCGCCTGTGCTTCCGCGGCAGAAGATGAAACGTCTGCAGTGTCAAATGTTTGAAGGGTAAAAGACGAATTGCATGTTTGGCATATTAATATCACGAGCTTTTATGGCTTTTTGTTTAAAGTCTTTAATTAAAAGACTTAGAGCAAACAGAAACATCGCTGATAGCCCGGAGATATTTTCCAATGTCTGGGAGAGATAAAGGGCACGCCTCGGCTGCTGGGAACGCTCGGGCTATAAATGGAAGAGCTGCAAACGAGCCGTTATTCTGCGCTTTCGAGCTCCTGTCTGACGGGGAAACGCAGACCTTTTCACGCCGCTCGCCGGTCACGGCTGCGTCTGATGCAGCTGGAGCGATCACGCGCTGCGTGGAATAATGCTATTCCCTCGCTTCAGCTGTTTGGTAACTATGTGCAGCGCCGCGGCCTGCGGTTCATCACTATCTCCAGGCAACAGCGGCCTCTGTACAGCCCGGAGTTTGTGTTGCTTGCACTTTTCTTCTGAATGTATTCAGGTCCTTCCCTCTACAATTAGCTTTAAATACACATGCTCACACAGACACACACACACATACACACACACACACACACACACACACACGCATGCACGCACTCACATACAAACACACACACGCACACACACCCTCGCTCAGGGAGTGGTTTTCCGGCGGCTTCTCCAGAGGTTGGAGCGGCGGGCTGTGTTTCAGCACGGTCGGCCTCCACGCGCTCGCCTCCCCTACGCGCCCCGGGCAGAGCGGCGGCCCTGCCGGCGAGGGCCCGGCGAGCCTCCGAGGCTCCGGCTGCTCCAGAGGGGGTGTGAGTGGGCGGGGAGCGGGGGACTCCCCTGCAAGCGGGCGGGTGGAGGAGCGCGCCCTCCGCCCGCGTTCCCTCATGTCTCCTCCGTCTGTTTCCCCCTCTCCCATCGGGGCGCGCCCCGGCTTGCCTTCGTAACCCTCTCCTGTTATTGGGGCTACACCGCGTGTGACCGGACCCTGGAGAAACTGCGAGAAAGGGTCCCCTGAGGGGGTGTCTATAGGACCGGAGAGCTGTCCATCATGCGGATGCTGACTCGACTCACTTTGTTTGAGGCGTATTAAGAAAATAATGCATTCCTCCTCGCTGGGCGCATGTGAAGGACTGCCATTGCCATGGCGCCTGAGCCTTAATCCCTCTCTTCCCCTGTCCCTCCCACTCGTGTGCATGGACACTGGTCTCCGTGCCCCCTGGTGGCCTCTGTTTGTGGGTGGGGGGTACAGCTGTGTCTGTCGTCGATGTTGCTTGGCTTAATGGAGAAGCTGTGCCCCAGCAGTCTCCTGGGTACTAACGTTCTCACCCACTGGCTGAATAACTCAGGGTTCGATGGACAAAATGGGATTAAACATTGGGCTGGCGGAAGTGAGCCCCTTCGTGAGGAAACCGCATGGCTGGTGGGGGAGACCCCACAGTGGAACTCTAGAGACATTAGATTTCACAGTTTCGAGACGGGTGTCACCCAAGCCAGACTCCCAAGGCCCCCGTGCTCACAGTGGCTCGGCTGACTGTGCTACGTCATGCCCCCCCGTGTCTCCATGAACAGGAATCGTTTGGTAAACGGCTCAAAGGGCAGGAGTGCGGCATGCGTGCGGGGGCTGGGGCCCCACGAGGAGTTTGGAACCCGGCTCCGACCTTTCCCGGCTCCGGAGTTTGGTTTTAGCGGCGCTCGACAAACAGGAGCCCCTGCCTGAGCCAGGTCTTTAATGGGAAAGCCAGCTGGGTGAGTGACAGGCCCCGGGGGGCGGGGCATCAGCGCTAATGCAGATTCCATTATCTGTGCGGCTCCTGTGCGGGGACCGCAGGCAGAGGAGCGGGAGGGAGGCCAGGTTCTCTTCTGGCTCGATGTTAAACATGCCTGGTGAACTAATACTGTAAGGAGAAGGGCTTAGAGAAGAGCCTTTGACATTGCATTGCTGCATGTTTCTGAAGAGGTGGAGGTTAGAGGAGGCCAGGGTGTCCCTCCTGGGACCTGGGCACAGGGGGAGGGGCGTTATTTGGGGCTCTTGGCAGGAGTGGGGGAGTTGAGAGAAATGGGAGGAGGGAAGTGTGTCCTTAAGTGCTCTCTTGGGACAAGTGCAGTGTGTTTGGAGAACCTTCCGGCAGGTTGGGTTTCAGATACAGATCAGAGGCAGATAAACTCTTGCACTCTACAGGGAAGATCATTGTCCTTTAGCGATCCCATGTGTTCCCTGTAGCCTGCATGGGAGTGGACAAGGCTTCCCCCAGAGACACACGCGGTCATGTTCAATTCACGTTCAGCATTTTTCTGCATAAGCTGCCGCCATTTGGTTTGACATGGTTTATGTATAACCATATTCAGCTGCTTCTACACTCTGTTCCATGCCAAAATGTCACTGAGTTTAAATGAATATCCCTTCCCCCCCACTCATATCCAGTCATCAAATCCATATGTTTTTCACATAGTCGAGCATACGCTTGCTTATGCTGTTGAACAAACGTGTGAGCGGTAATGCTGCTGGAGAGACCCCACTACCACCCCCCCGCACCCCCCTCCCCATCTCTCCAAACTCCCCATTGCCACACATTTCATCAAGCCTTCAAAGTTTAGCCTGGGGCATTGTTTTGACTTCCTTTCACCTCTGCTCCCTGGGGTCTCTGCCCCCCCCCCCCCCCCCCCTCCCCCCCCGGAGGCTCAGAACAAGACGACGGCGTGACCTTGAGCCGACCTCCCGGAGCTGCATTCAGGGCACGGGCCCTGCTTTGTGCCCCCAGTCCCGGGAGCGGACGGGGGGGTGGGGGGGCGGGACGATAAAGCCGTCACTCTGCTACGTGCCCGGCCTGCAGACCGAGGGCCGTGACGTCACCCTCACGGGAGCGAGCGCGTGGTGCGCTGCCTTCCCGCTGCCTTCCCGCTGCCTTCCCAGGGACGGGAGCCGCACACGAGAGGCACTGGGTATACCGGTGCTGCCAGAGGTTACGGCAGACCGAGTTACGGCAGAGTTATTAGGCTGGCAGTAACGCGCGCGCTAACGCGGAGCAACTGAACGTGAGAGCAGGCAGGAGACCCTCGCAGCCTGGGTCTGTACTGCAGCCACGGCTCTCTCTCTAATGGAGTGTTATATCAGCTTGGTTATCGAGGCAGGGAGTCCGGGCTCTGGCTTGTGAGAGAGTCCTGGGAGTCTTTTGAGCCATGGAGCACCTGGACTTCTCTTTGACTTTGTTTTCCAAGAACAACTGGGTCACTGGTTAATGTGCTTCACAGGCAGAAGTCAACATGCTCAGAGTATTCTCGGCTGAGTATAGCCCTGGTGTGGGAGGATATGGAGGATCTCAGGTAGCCATGAATCAAGCCAGTTCAGTAGGGAATTGAGGATGTCTGTATTCTGACCAGTTTTTCTCTCTCTCTTCCACTCTTTCTTCTGCTTTCTCCCACTCTTCCCTCCCTTGCTCCTTCTTTCCTCTCTTCTCTCCCCTCCCTCAGATTCGGGTGGACGGGCCTCCCCATGGCGGGGTGCAGTATGAGACAGTGTTGGTCATTAAGGACAGCAGCCCCATCCTGCGGGACATGGCCTTCTCGCTGGACGGGAACTTCCTCTACGTCATGTCCGAGAGACAGGTGAGTGCGGCGGCGTGGGGGGAACGCGGGTAGCGCACGTCAAATGCGGAAACCATGGAAACCGCAGCGCCAGGCACACGCTGACGGGCTCCAGCAGTGCTGTTCTCTCTTGCCCTTGAAGAGCTGCAGGACGGCTGCTTTTACTTCTCACTTTCATTTCAGCAGCCAGTTGAGGCGAGTTGACTGTGTAACCAACTGGTTTAACTGATCGACTAAGTCCTGGCTAACAGCAAAATCCTGCCCAGCCTGAGGTCCTCCAAGGGCACAAGCTGACTCCACTGTCCTACAGTGTCCACAGCAGTGCCCTGAATCAGAGTTTTGCAAACGACTCGTCTAATTGTTGTGCTTCACGTCTCAGTGTAGCCCTAACCCCCCCCCCTCCCCCCCAAGGACCATAAATAATATGAGCGGCAGGTGACGGGGAAAGAATGGACGGCACATGGTCTGGTTAATGAAGGCGAGGGACGGAGGCGCAGGGAAGGCAGGGGGGCACCGCCGGTGTCTGCGGAGGAAGAGTGATGGGGAGAAGGATGGCGGCAGACGGAGAGGGGACCGAGCGCAAGGTCACTCCCGCGCACTTATAATGAGGTGGCAGAGCAGGCTGCCCCGGATGGCCGTCAGAGATCATCATATTAAAATCAGACAGGGCGGCAGGGGGGCCGGGACAAAGGGCCCGCGATGGAGAGTTGTCCCGCAAAGTGATAAATGACCCTTCTCCCTTTTTCCCCCGTGTTTTTACAGCTCTGTTCGCCCCGACCGCGAAACAGTGAGGGGTCAGAAGGGCGGACAGTTTGGGGATTTGGGGTTTGCGTGCGAGGCGGGGTGTGGCTTAGAGCAGAGGGCTAATGGGGGTTTCGGGGGGGTTGGGGGGTAGGGGGTATTGCCGTTCCTGCCTCTTGTGTGTCTGTGGGGCGTCTGGTGTCTGTGTAGGGCCGAGAGCCGTGGCACCGTTGGAAAAACAGACACGCACTGACTCTGACAGTCTCATTTGGCTGGGCTCACTCCGTGCTTACACAGTGTTTGTGGCGGGAGTGGGTGTGTGGCAGGTAATTACAGTTTTACTGCAGAGCTCCCCTGTTTGAACGGGCGAAACATGAGAACATAATAATATGTAGTGACCAGAACAAGCCGGTGGCCTGTACACCGGCCGGCTGGCTGACAGCAGCTTTCCAGGATGAAGGGTTTGTGCTTAACAGATTTGTAGCGCTACAGAAGCAAGAAGCAGGTGATTTACTGCATCATTGGTGCTGTTGAGCTGAGGGATGGAGCATTCTTTGACTGACAGCCTTTCTTGTTATCTTTTGATAGGCATGCCTCTCAAAATTGATTGATTTTGGTCAGTGGCTGTTCAAAAAAAAAAAAATCTGGTATGTACTCAAAGGTAGAGGATTCACACCACTCTAGTCTGCTCCATGTTCATCTGTCCGAGAGGTTAGCTGGCTGACCAACTGGCATACAGGCCATCAACCACTCATCTCATGTTGGTTTAGCATTCGCCTACAATGTCCGGTGAATCTATATCACAGTTTGGCCTTGAACGCTCCAGGATTTCTCACCCCCTCTGTGAATGTATAATGAGAACTAACTTGCCGGAGGAGGGAAGGTCTGCCATCACAGTGGTTGAGCCCCATACACAGCATGTACACTTCATTTCAAATAAACCCCATTAAATTACCATTAAAAAAACCCCAGCACCCTAGGGGGAAAGATAGCGCTCTTTCATTGTATGGATTTAAGAATGATCGGGATGTACAGCCATGCTAACTGTTGCCTGATAGATAAAGCAATGTTTAATCTTGCAGAAATGCAGTGCGCCATACTGCTGATCTGGTGTGGGACAGAGAGTTCCAGCAGCACATTAAAGCATAGGCAGCAGGATGAATTGGCTCTCTTCAATTTTGACTGGTTTCAAAGAGAAAGATAGGAAGGGATGCTGGACATTTACTCAAACTGATATACAGTATGCATGCTATGCTATATATCATATATACATGCTATGCTAATAAATAGTCTGTTAGCCATCGCCTGCCTCTGGTTTTCCTTTTTTGCCAGTGCACAGGCCTGGACGCAGCCATTGTTGTGGCCATTGCTATTCACGAGGTCCAGTGTTGGTGTAGAAGCAACAAGCGCATGCCACCTCTTTTGAGTCAATACTGCACATTTTGGCGTCTCTCTCTCTCTCTCCCCCCCTCTCTGTTTCTCACTCTCTCCCTCTCGCTCATTCTCTCTCTCGCTCTCTCTCTCTCTCTCCCTCTCTCTCTCTCTCTATCTCTCTCCCCACCTCTCTGTTTCTCACTCTCGCTCATTCTCTCTCTCGCTGTCCCTCTCTCTCTCTCTCTCGCTCGCCCTCCCTCTCCGCAGCGCAGTCAGCGGCTCTCCTCTCCATAATAGGATTAAAATGCCGTACAGTCAAAGGCACTTGCCAGAGCCTTCGCTGTCATTTAACTGCCTCCCCCAGCCCTGTTATCTTGGACTTAATGGGGAGAAAGGGAAAAGGAGCACAGTGCAGTTTGGATTCCTTCTTTGTTGTATCTGCTATCCAATCGAAGCCAAGTGGGGCTTGAGATTCCAGATATCATCTAACTGCCGCTGTAAATATTGGCTGCGCGCTACAGACGTCTACAAGAGTTACATTGGAAAAAAAAGACATATATCATTTATGGGAAGGGTCATGGTTGGGGGAAGATAAAAATATACAGCCAAGGGCAAATGCCTCCAAAGCCTCACGTGTGCAGTACAACGCAATCGACCCTGCAAAGGAAAGCCATGTGCAACAGGTCCCAGTAACCCAGCGGTGCTTTGGCTGGATCGGTCTGAACAGCGGCAGCATCGGCATCCCGCGGCGTGGCGCCGTCTCTGCTCCTGCCTCCTCGTCATCTCCCAGCCCGACGGCTCGCGGGAGATCCCAGATCATTTATTCACAGCACCCATTATGCATTTAGGCGAGACAAGGTTACTCCCACCAGTCACAGAATCCTGCCCAAATCCTTTTAATTGCTAGGTCTTTATGGGTTCAAACCCGTTACTCGGCAGGACCATCATTTTGGTTTTTCACACCCCCCCCCCCCCCACACGCTCTACCCCACTGTGCTCCTATCCCCAGCTGTGTGATGGGAATGTGGGGAGAGAAAGGAACACGGCTGGGCAGTGTGCTCTCGTATTCCCATAGTTACCAGCGAGGGGGGGGGGGGGGGTGTGTGCAGTGGGTGCTGCGTGTGCCTGAGAGGGAGAAAAAAACGTGAATTTCCAGATATGAACAAAGGAGAAATGATGGCAAATTAAGAGCGGAGCGCGGACAGATTTGGCTCCAGTTGCGTTTCCCCCTCAGAATAACAATGAGGCTGTGTGTGCGGAGCGTGCGGCGGTGAGGAGGCTGCTCTCTCTGAAGCGCTCAGACCCGCTGTACCGCACCGCCACGGGGAGGCCTGGCCCACGGCTAACACGGTGTGCAGGGAAGCACAGGGCATTATAAGCACAGACATGCAGTACAGCCAGCTGCGCACGTCCACTGTCTGAGACACACACACACACACGTGCATAAACGCACGCGCACACACACACGCGCACACGCTCTACCTCTTCGCACAAAGACAGCTGCACTGGAATTCAGGAGACTGCCTTCATTGACACAAACCGCTAACACACACGCACACACATGCACACACACGCACTTACGTTCACACACACACATTCCCAACGCGGAAGCGCCTTCATTAGCATAGTCTTGGGCTTTTTATCAGTTGAAGTGTGGAACCCGCCCTCCTGTTGTGATTCAGCGCCTGTAATATCCTCCGTGTCAGGGATCCAGTAAGATCCGTGCAGTGTGATGCATCGCACTGGAACTGATGAAAGTGCTGGCTGAATGCGGTCCACTTTTCACCGGAGAATCCGCAGCTTTGCGGCGGACAAAAGAGCCCGCAGCCTGGAGAGCCCTGCATCGTTCCCGCCCGAGTGAGGGCTTGGTCCGGCATCGCCGTTTCCTTCTCCGTCCGGCTTTATCGCCCCGTTGTTTCTCTTCCTCAAATTTGGAATGCTGGCTCATGTGTTCAGCGCTGTCCCGTGGCTGTGAGAGAGCGCGGGCGAGCACCACAGGCTCCCAGAGCTGCCGGCCTGTTGCCCCTCTGCGGTTCACCCCCGAGCCGCTCTGTCATTGGGCTAGAGCGGAGTCAGCCGTGCCCTGCTAGCTGAGGCAGAGACTGGTGTGATGTATCAGCCCTGCCGAATTTAACCCTCTCTCTCCGGCTGATGCTGTGGCCCAGTTCGTATTCCCCACGCAGTCGGGATTCACTTCTGCCCCGCGGTGTGTCTGCGCATCAAATTACAGCTTAAACTGGACATTTAGCCTGGAAGGTCAGGCTTGCGCCAGTACAGTGGAATGATTAGCTATAACATCTGCATATTATTTCCAGCATGTGCTGTATGTGCTAAATCGTTAATTATTCAAGTCCAGCACCTTGGGTTCAACGGCAGCAGCTATTTTGTCCCTCTTAAGAGGGTAGCACATCCTCAGGTCCTCTCTCATTACTTGTGGGTCAGTAGCCCTCACTGCTGGATCGGCTGGAATGTGAGGAAGTTTTCCTGTCGATTTTAAACGGTGTGTGAGTGCAGAGCGGGGCTGTGTATTTAGCTTTTGAAGCTCTGTCTGCAGTATCTCCTCTCAGACGCTTCCAGAGTGTTCCGTGTCTGAAGGCCCTCTGAGACTATTTATAAACCTGTAATAGCACGTTAGCGGTAGCTGGAGAGAGCGCTGGAGCCCAGTGCGCAAAGAAGAAGGTCAGAGCGGTTAAAGACCCGTGGATTCAACAGAGAAACACCAGTCCGGGCAGTCATTTCTGTAAGATTCAGGCCTTTGTGTGTGTGTCTGTGTGTTTGCGTCTGTGTGCTTGTGCACCTGTGTGAATGTGTACGTGTCTGTGCGCGTGTTTGTGTGGGGAGGAGGGGAGGGGAGGGGGATCCTAGGCTGTGCAAATGAAACAGTCCCTGCTCAAGAAGGAAAGCTTCTCTCTCTATTTGATTTTCTTTACTGTGCCACCATTCGTTGTTTGCACATTCTCTTTCGTCAAGATTCACTGCAACTGGTCAGAGGAAGTCAAACAGCCTTCACCTGTCCACACCTGGCGAACACCCCACCATTTATGCGCTACACTAACACACACTTTGGGGCAGAACGCACAACAGACGCAGAGACACGTGCAGCGGTTCCCTGGGTAACTTCGCTGCAGTCCACATGCAAAGCGTCACGTCAGCCCGTGGGCAGAAACTCACCTGCCATGCAAATGCAGCCGCCCAGCCTCTGCCTGTCCCCCTCCGCGCTCGCTTCATTTCCCCTGGTCACTGTTTGCTTCTCACGCTGCCGTGGAAATGGCGGTGGAGTCCATCAGGTGGGGCTGTGGCTTTGCGGGTTTGTTTCTCGTTTCACCGGCTCCCCAGATGGGGAAAGCAGACGGGCGGCTGCAGGTTTCAAGCCTCTGGACAACAGCGTGCTGTGCCCTCCTTTCGCCTGCTCTGCCTGGTGTCTTCTGCTGCTTTTCAAACTCTGTTGCCACAGCTACCATGTTGAATTTGGACAAACATTTGTGTGATCAAGTTGAAAAGGTTTTCAGTGGTTTGTCACCCTGGGTACAACCATTGTTCTGAAATTATATTGAACACACCTGGTGCTACTTCACTTTGTTAGAGTACTCACTACCTGGAAAGTCACCTTTTCTGAATTATTATTGTCTTGGAGGTGCTTGTTAGCTGTAATATAATAGGATGACTGTGGAGAAGCGAGAGCTTAACTGACACCCCAGTAAGACTTAATATAAACCCCATATAAATGTACTGCTGTGGTAGTCATGCCCCTTTTTCTATTCCAGAACATGTTCTGTACGCAGACTTGTAAACTAGATTTGGCTGTAGGTGCTCCGCTGCCTAATTTTGGAGCGCACTGTCGCGCTGACGCTGGTAAATCTCAGCAAACATAGCGCTTAGTGTGGTGTGACAGCAGCTTTTTATTTACACCCTTCAATTGAAATAACTGTGAAATTCCTAATGCTGTGACTAACCCAGGGAATCTGAGATGGCCTATAAAAGAAGTCTCAACTTTCACGACGAGAAACTCTTTCCAGACGGGCGCTCATGTGCTGCTGTCATTCTGGAGCGCATCAGTCCCTTTAAGAGAAGGCGGCTGGACCTAGTCTAACATCGGCCAGGGGAGAAATCTTATAAGTCGCAGAGACTTCCCCGTGCTTCTCAAAGGGAGACATCGCAGCCCAGAGATCATTAGAAAATAAGAGCACCCTGAATTTCTGGCTTGGCAATTTTTCCTAAGTGCTCAGCTGTGAAATTTAAAATCAATGCTTGAATTCCCCTTTTTTCCAACCCGTGCACCCGTGGTTTCTTGTTTGCATTTTTTGGCTCTCTCAGAACCCTATCTCTCCCCCTCCCACTCTATCTTCATTTGGCAAAAACACAGCGATGGTGAGGAAATGAGTTCTGCGGTTATCGAGCCGGGGGAAATGGGATTTGTTCACACCTCGCACATGTGCAACACACCACTAACACACAATAAAAACCCAGCCTGGGTGCAGCCGGCACATCCACCCCCCCCATGCTAAAGTACAGGCACCTCTAACCGCTTCAATTCCCTTTGATTCCAGGCCCGACACCACCTGGCCAACGCGACGTATCCTTTCTTGGAAAGCTTTTTGTTTCCTGGGTTGGCTCCTTAACCCTGGTACAGATTAGATTGGCCTGCAGCCATTTTGCAGGGATCCTCTCCATTGCAGTGACCGACAGGCGCAGAATCCCAGCGGGTACAAGCGGGAGGACGTGATCAGCGAGAACAAAGCCGCATTAATATTCACATTTAAGCCAATCTCTCCGTCTAAAAGCCGCAGAAGGGCCTTGTTCTATTTAACTCTCCTTCAGAAATCCGAGGAGGGAGGCCCACAGCTGGAATGCTTTTGTCTGCACTGCATACTATAAGAAATAGGGGGAACAATGCCCTGTGCAGAGGTGAAGTGGAATTGTGGGTAAAGCTCACTCAAAAACAAAAGATGGGCGGTTAGCAAATAATAGCAGCTGGAGTTAATGTTGGAGGGGCATGAACGGCGTGTCGAATGGTCAATGGTTTGCGCTCTCACTTTGCCTCCGGCTATCCCCGAGCCCGTGTATGTGTGAAGAGGATCTTGAATGGGTATGGCTTCCGGCCTTTCACACTCTTGTCCTCCAGACAAGGCCGTCCACAGCTCTCTGTGACCTCTGTTCACCCCCGTTAGAGGACAGCTGTTTGAACCAAAGAAAAGAAACAAGAAAAGGGTTTTGACCTTTCACCCCGTCTCTGCTCCCGCTCACCAATCAATGTCGCCGTGACCACCCCAGACAAAGAGTCTGATTAGCTAGAGTCTCCATGGTAAAGGTGTTGGAAGAACTGAACTGGCTCGCTTGCAGGCTGCAAACCCAGAGTTCTCAAGGAATGTAGAAATGAATTAATTACTTGATACTGGAAGAGCAGTCTTTTTAAATGGAATCTTCCCCATTGCTTCATTCACTGTAACATATTTTCTTCAGTCAGTTTCCCAGATTTCGAGCAAATTGAATGTTAAGTATTTTAGAGATGCAGCAGTGTATCTGTTTGACTTTGATTCCAAAAGATGTTGGCTCTTAGTCACACGTGTGAAATTCGCCCATGAAATAAAGGAGGCTTTTCTGTTTGGATGATTAGGAACCAAAACCGTTGCCGTGGCATGACACGTTTGACAATGCCGTGCCATATATGCCATGCGACCATGAAATCCATGCTGCTGTTTACATGGAAGAGAGGGCAACGACAATGTGGTCCTCTGGGGCGTAACTTGAACGTTCACGCCACTGCGGATACATCTGCTGCCCTCCCCGAAATGGGAACAACTGCCCCCACCCCCACCCCTTCGCTAGTAGCTTTTCCCATTTAGTGCGTATGATTTCCGCTGTCCTGTAGGATTGTGGTTTAGCTGCCTGAATGCAGTGGACGTGTGTATCGGAGATTATTGGATTCCAGATCTTCTTTGATGTGGATTTCCTTCAGAGAGCCGTGGCGCGGGTTTGGCGTGGCCACGGTAGGGTTCGTTATGGGGGAGATCAATCCCCGTGATGGTTCCTGCTTAGCTGCCCCTGCCTAGGCCCGAGCATCTCTCTGACAGCTTCACTTGATATTGACACCTGGACAAATCAGGATAAATGCCCCTGTCGATACGGGCGTCCACGGTTATTGATGAAGCCATTTAGCTTTTCATTCTGAAGAAACTGCTTTTACCCCCCTCCGCACTACATCCCTCCCCCACCCCCCTCTTCTGTCTCTCATCCTCCGGTAGAGCCAAAACACAATCTGGTGCATCGACGGTTCCCCCTGGACTTTAAAAAGAGGGGTCAAAGGTTAACCAAGTCAGTAAATAAAGCTCTTGTAATGGTAAATAAGGTGAAACGTTTTAGCAAAGCGAGAGGAAAATGTCCTTGGCCCGCTGTGGCATTAAGGGAATGTCTTTGTTATGCCATATTGCCCACATAATGTATTCTGCATTCTCTGCTGCAGATGGGGTAAGGCAGCGAATCACCGTTCCAGGGTGATTTCACATGCGCCAGCGAGAAAGTGTTAATGTTAACCTGTTAACACCGAAGCGCATTTGCATTAATCCCAGAGTGTGCAATTTTAATTGACTTAAGCCAGGATTAGTATTAATCAGGGTTTGTTCACTAGAGCCATTGTCCAATTCTGGCCTCATTATTTGATAGCACGGGTCCTGTCAGTCCCCATCATAACATTAATTAATATGAGCAGGTCTATAGAAGTCCAGGGCGCCACACCCCACCACCCAAACCCCTCTCGGCACTTCAGGACAGTCGATAAATAATTTTCTCGCCGAGTCGCTACGGCTGTGCTTCAGTTGAAGTTTTAAACAGAGGGTGAAAGGTCGTTGTCCTTGTTTGTAAACAGTCTGAATGTTCCCTTCAGACCTTTGAACCTTATCTGGTTATGGATTTATGCCGGTGCGGAGAGACAGAGTAATTAATGAGGGGAGGGCCAGGCACTGCAGGACCCTCAGCTGTACCTGCCGGAGCTCATCGCCGTCTCCTTCTCCCCCGGGGCTGTTAAGCACACGGCCAGATCACTACCCTGTAATGAGCTGGAATACCTGAGCCACCGCCCCTCCCCCCCTCACTGCATTGGCTTACTGTGATGTAACTGGCCTTTGTGCAATGTGGATGGTTACTGCGGTCATCATTACAGATTTAAAATGCCTGCCCCCCCCCCCCCCATTAAAGCTGAAAGCCATGTTAGCCCGGATTGACCCGACGGTAAACCAACAGCGTCACAACAGACCGGGGCCACAGACTAATGCTTATGCAACATAATGGGGGTTTTCTGCTCAGTGAGGCTCATGCTTATAATCTCCATTCGTTCTCTTTTATTCTGGTCGTGAAATGGCAAACTTGAGAAAAAGGAGCCATCAAAAAACACGATGGGATGAAAAAAAACTTAAACATAAACGTGCCTACCCCAAATGTTAAGTGGCACCGAAAGACAATGAGACTGAATGTAAAATTTCAAGTTTGATGTTGTTGGGGAAGCGAGACGCGTTGATTTTAAGAGCGCTAACCTAACTTTTTTTCACAGAGAGTACAATATTGTCTCTGAATTCAGGGAACGATAGGAAAGGCCGACAAGAAAATTGGGGATGTAATTAAAAATGTTCTGGTCCATCAGCAGGCTTCATAGCTGTCAGCGTTTGACTGTATAATGTCGCGCCCTTTGTGAGTTTTGTCAGCACCTAAAGAATTCCCTGACATCCATCTCTGTGGCAATAGAGGCGCCTCACTCCTCTAATTGCAGGCTTTAATTGCAATAATTATTTACAAGCCTAATTAAACAAAAAAGAGTCTCCTGGAGACACGACTGCCAGTTCAAGGAATCAGGTTTCATCCTGTCGAGAGGGAGCGTCGTGGAGTGAAACAGCGCAGCGCTGTCATTATTGTTCCTCTTCTAATTGGTGGAGAAGGCAGCCGGAGGTTCGCTCGGCTGAAAGAAAACACTTTCCTTTTTTTTACGTCTCTCCCAGAGTGCTTCTTTGCAAATGCCACTGACCTTCTTCAGTGAGGAAAACAAAGAAAAATTGACTGCACTTGAGGCAGAAAAAAGTCCAGCGTCTTTGTCACCGGAGAACAGCGGAGGGAAGGGTCCTCAGTCACTCAGACCTCAGTGAGACGAGTGTCTCCCAGCACAGAGCACCCTTCCTCTGTCAGACAAACCACAGCCAGAAATCTCTCTGAAATCCTCTTCTGCTGCTGCCCCCCTCCACTGTGTTATTTACCTTAAGGATTCTTAAAAACATTTTTAGAAAGAGTATTGTTATATACTTTTAAGGACACAGACATGCTCTGCCCAGACTAAACGTCTCTGCTGGTGGCTGGGTCGGTGGGGTGGGAGCGCGGCATCAGATCTGCTGGCAGCGTAGCGGTGGCGGTGCCTTCACGAGCTAATGCACTGCGGTGCTCATAACATCCTGAGCTCTGAGAATCCCTCCTCCCAGCCTTCTCCGGCCCTCTAAATCTCGCCAGCTAACCACCCACGACGGCTTCAGGGATGGAGGGGTAAATCTGTCATCGTCCGTCAGCGCGGAATGGCCGCCACTTTATTAATGGGATTCCTTACCTGCTCTCAGCCCAACAAGGATCTCTCTCTTTCTCTCTCTCTCTCTCTCTCTCACTCGCTATCCTCTCTCTATCCCCTGTCTTGCTGTGTTTCTGTCTCTCTTTCCCCCTCTCTCTGTTTCACGCTCTCTGTCTCCCTTCTCTTGTTCTGTTTCTCTCTGTCCCCTTCTCTTTCTATCCCTCTCTACCTCTGTATGTATTCTCTCTCCCTCTGTCTGTCTCTCAGCAGAGTATGTTTACCTTTATCTCCCCCATCTCTCCTGTGGAACTGTCTGTTCTCTCTGACACAGGCAGACTGGGGGACATGGCTGCTTATAGGGAGTGGGAGGGATCTCACTGCCCTGGGTCTCTGCGCTCCTATTGGTGTAGCACAGTAGCCCGGTAACACCGCCACCACTGCCAGCATCAGCCGAGGGGTCACGTGCAAAAAAACGTCTTACTGTCCCATCCTGTCTCAGTTAGCTTTTTGCAAGCGCCGTTCTCTGGACGCCATGTATTTCTGTCCGTGAGCCGCCATGCGGGACCTGTAAACCAGGCTGGTCGCTGTGGAGCGCCATCCAGTGGCCTGGGGCCGTAAATCAAGCCCCCCATCGTTAGCTGCTTGACCTGAGCTGCTGAGGTTTTGCTGGGGAATGGAGGCCCGGTGAGCTGCCAGAGCCACGCACACGCTTGGTCCACGACACAGCCTGCTCTGGAAAATGTGTTTAGTTTTTTTTTTTTTTTACCAGGGAAGTGGCTGTTTGTGTGGAAATTCAATAGTGGGGGTCCTTTATTGGCCTTATGTGCCAGAACCAGTGCACACAAAACCTCTAAACCTAAGGCTGGGTTAGAAAGGGGGAGGGGGGGTCAATCCCAGAATGCCCCTCTTCTATTCAGATTGCAAAGAGAGGTGAGCTGTCAGCAGAAACATCGCTGATGGATGCACTGTGTTACATGTTTCTTCACTTGGACTTCTGTCAGTCTGGAGACGTCTCCTAGCTCTATCTATAGAGAGGAGGGAGGGAACACAGGCATCTCAATTTGAAGATTTCACACGGCAAAGAAAAGCATATTCCTTTGACATGTATTGATTTGTAGATATGACGGATGGGGCTCTTTTCAAAGCTTCAGCCAGCGTACGCAGAGGTACCTGTGCTGGTCAGATGGCTCCAGACCCCAGGGCTGTTCGCAGAGTGGTTTGGGGGGGGGGGGGGGGGGTGGTTGACTGACAGGGGCTGTTTGTACCACGTTAATCGGGTGAGTCGCACCTTGCTGAGCCTGCAGGGTGCGCCCCCTTCAGGGCGGGCGATGGGGCGGGGGCTGCAGTAATGACAGTGGTAATAACAGTGATGTTACAGGGCCGGTCTCCTCACCGATGATGGATGCAGCTGCTGTGTAATGACACGGTGCTGAGCCGGCAACATGCAGAGAGAGCAGGCGTGGGGGGTGGGGGGGGGGGGGGGGGGGGGGTGAGGGGGTGGGGGCGGGGGGGTCGGTGAGGGGGTGGGCGTGGGGTGGGTGGGCGTGGTTTTGAGGGGGTTGGCAGACACATTAATGCGCACACATTGAAAATGAATGTTGAATGTCACACCTGAAATGCAGCACTTGGAGATAAAAAAAGGGAAGATAAAAAGTCAGAGGAGCACAATTTAAAAGCCTTGTTTTTAAGGAATGGAAATCTTGGAGTAGCTGTTTGAAATGTTGTATTTGTAATATTTTCCTGGAAAGCAGAAATTGGGTGTTGGCAGGATCACAGGACTCAGTAACCGGTAGAATCACATCATGATGAATGCAGAGCCAAGTGTATGTTCCTCTCTTTAAACCGAAGATGAGCTGGAGATTGAGTAAGGACCTGGAATTACATAAGAACCCCATAATGAAATGACATAAAAACCTTGCGTAATATAAACACCCCGGTAAAGGAGATGAAAGTGTCCGTGCGAAATCCGCAATTCAGAGCGATACGCAGAAATAGGCTTACTGTCCGTTCAGATTCATGTGGATGTGCACATTAGCCCTGTTCTCTGGGAGAAATAAATAAATAACTCAAATAAATAAATAAATAAAAGACGGAGGTAATTTTGAAAAATATGTGGAAAATAGCAGGGGACAGCATGTCAGCGTGAAGCACAAAGACAATTTCGGCTCATTATGTCGGTGTTCTGCTGCTACCCCCTCGAACAAAGAGATGCGGGGACCGCCAGCCTGCCCAGGATAAATGAGCGCTGTTCAGCGGTGTGCTCTTAGCTCTGCGTCTCCTCCGCACCTCTGCACAGGGCCCTCCTAATGATCCTCTGGCCATGCTACTCCATGACGGGCCCTGCCTTCTCTCCAGTGGCTGGGTACCCTGGTACAGAGTGGAGGGCCGGCACGTCTGCCCTGCTGGCCGGCGGCTAACTTCCTGTGCTAGCCCAACGTTATGGAAACGTTACAGGAGAGGAAGAATGGAGGTTTGGTTTCACGGTCAGCTAACCATTTGAAGAGTAGGTCTTTGGAATGTTTTTTTGCAAAATTATAAGTGTTCTAGAACTCCATTGCTTTCAATTACCAGCAGTGACTGTTGCATCAGCATTAGAATGTTCAGTTAAGAACATTCTAATTGCACATTTGTGATCTCACACCTTAAAGGGTTAAGGAAAGCTGTGGCCTGCTCTGGGGCATGTGGGTCATGTAGGCGCAGGGGAAAACTGCATCTCTGACAGGAAACGTGAGCGTGAGGTGTTGTAGTATATTATGAGACATCCCAGCTGGTGCGCCGTGCTTAATTACTCTGAGCCTCTCCTCACAGGTCTGTCATGGGCAGCCCCAGACCCAGTGACTCTGTGCCAGGAGGTTTTAGGAGGGAATCCTTGGACAAAGAGGTTATCACTCACAGACATGTACGGAATGCTCACGTGCATGCACGAACACACACACACACACACATACACACACACACACGCACACACGCACGCATGCACGCACGCACGCACGCACACACACACGCACACACACACACACACACGCACACACACACACACACACACATGCACACACACAAACTGGGGCTCTGAATTCCCAATTCAGGGGATTTTGAAACCTCCCTTTGTCTGTGTTGCTTCAGTATCAATCTAATCAATACACAAAGGGGCAGTCTGGGGAGGGGGGCAGGGGAGCAGTTGAAAATGGAAGATCCCAGAGGCCCCCCCCCAGCCTGTTGATCGGGGGGCACCGCTGCGTTATTAACCGGTGAGGTGCCGGTCGGCTGACGGCCGTGCTGTAGGCTGCTGCAGGCCTGGGTAATTGGCGGCGAGGAGGAGCCATAATGGCGTCCGGTTGGGGAGTGTGCCTGTTGGGGAGCATGCGCTGGGCTCTGCTCCTAGGCTGGGAGTGGAGGCAGTGAGGCATGGCTGGAGCCCTGGTCTCTGCTGAATCCTCTGCTAAGTGCTGGTCTGTTTCCGCACCTGCAGCTCTGTCCCCGTATGCCTGTAATATATGGTTGTCTGTAAGAGGTTTGCTTCACTGCTGTGTTTTTTTCCTTGTCTGGTTTCTGCTTTTTCTCATGTTTATTTATTTATTTTTAATTTTGCTACAACACTATATTTTTGTTCTCTTTTCAACCCCTCTATAAGTCACACCTTCTCTCACAGTCCTTGGCTGCGTGGATCCAGAGACCCCGTGCTGTCTTGCAGTTCTGTGTTGCTGAGCCAGTGTGTGCTCTCTGTCTCGTCCTCATTCCCACACTCCCAAACGCTGTTGACTCTTTAGTCCCAGGTGAAGGCATTTAGCCGCCAGTGTCAATATGGCGTGCGGTCATTCCCTCGGTCAGTGACACGCCGAGCCGCGCGTGTCCTTGGTGGAGGACGCGTGACCTTGACTGGATCACGGGGGTCTGCAAGCGGGCCTCACCTCTCCCCCAGTGTGTCTCCAAACACATACGCTCACCCCCACCGCCGCATTAGAGACCCTTCCCAGAGCGCACGGCGGGGCTGTGCCCATTGGTCCAGCAGGCCTGACCTCTCCCCCAGTGTGTGTCTAAATACACCCCCCCCACATTAGAGACCCTTCCCAGAGTTCCGTTCACCGCGAGGAGTGACCGTCCCCAGCCGAGGATGAGAGCTTCCCCCCCCCGCTCCGTTTCCCCAGCCTGTAAATGTCACCGGCAGCTTTTTAGTACACATCCAGCAGGGCCTGGCCGAGCCACGCCTCGGTCTGAGAGACGCACACAGTTTACTTACTGAAGTGCACAGCCATGGAAGGCTGCAGAGCTGAAACCAGCATACAGAGAGGCGTGGAGGCAACCGGCTGCTCCTTCACCTTGACGCCCTGGTCTTCCGTTCTTACATAAGACTGCGTGGGGCTTCGCGCTAGCAGCACATACGGATTCGATGTTTCGGTAGGGCCGCGTTTTACTTACATTTTGGCCCCTGTGTGAGAAAAATGTTTCAGGAGCACAGGTTGAATTTTAGGTAAGGATTTGGGCCTTTTAACAGTTTGGTTGCGGGTCGAAATCCTGCTTGTATAATCCCGAGAAAGGCAGAGTGCTAAATTCATCCAATAAAGGGCCAATCCTGCTATACTGTATAAATGGATAGGGAAGGAAACATTTAAGTAGTATAAATGGCACGATGACAATGGCATCTGCCGAACAGATGAGCAGTTGTATAAATGCTATAAATACTGTTCAGCGTGCTTTGGCTGAAGCTGCTTATTGCCTTTTGCTTATGGGATAAGACAGGCCTTTGCTGTCCTGGCCTTTCCCTTTGCGAGCGATGGCAAGCGATGGCATCAGCTCAGGGGCCTGACTGGCTCTCTGCGGGAGGGTAGACCTCCCGGCGGGTGAGAGGCGTTCCCTCAGCCTTGCCGCAACATTGCAGCAACGTTTACCTAAGAAGGGCGGTGGGTTAGTGTCTGCGGGGGGGGGGGGGGGGGGGGGATGTGGGCTGGGAGGCAGGTGCAGAGGCACGTTTTCGCCCGCTCGCTCATACAGGTGGGTGAAGGGCTCGTTAGGGAGCGCAGGTGTGCGGGTCTCTCCCTCGTCCCGGGACCGCTGTCGGAGGGAGAAGGGGGGCAAGCCTGATCAGACGGAGATGAGGCTGGGGACCTCACTGACAGGGTGCTGACGTTTGATCCGAGTTCCCCCAGGAGCTCCAGACAGGAACGCCAGATGTTAAGAGGATCCTCTCTCCTCCGACCTGATGCACCCCCCCCCCCACCCCCATTGCCTTTTTCCCATCAGCCTCTGTAGCTTCTGCACCACTGCTGATGTCTCAAGTTTACATTATTAATTTATGAACAGCCTCAGAGAGTGACTTATGCTACTTGCAGTTATGAACAGTATCTAACCCATAGCAAGTGCTTGGACCACAACCCCATTCAAGGATGGTGCAGTTTTTAGTTTAAGCCAGTTGACCTTGCTTAATTTTCTAAATTTCTGTTTAAACTAATGTTCTTTCAGTCCTATATTAATCCGCTATCAGACCACAGTAAAATTCACCAAGGGCACAAGTGTAACCTTAACTGAACTTACAATTTTATCAAAAATGTCAGGTCAAATAAATCATAAGGCTAATAAATAAATCAGAACAGAATTTGAGGTGTGTGTGTGTGTGTGTGTGTGTGTGTGTCTGGGGGGGGGGGGGGTTGTTCATCTTCACACTTTCACCTTTACTTCGTTCACCCCCCACCTTTCAGCTGCCCAAAAACAGGATTTCAGCTGTCAATAATTAATACTTCTCCTATTTCTACCCTCTGTACCATCTTTCATCCTCTCTCTTTATCTTTCTTTGGATTCCTTTCTTTCGCTGTCTTTTCATATCCTCTCTCATGCTGTCCCTGGTGCCCCCCCACAGCTGTGTCTTAGCTTGTGTGTGCGCAACTGTCCGTCCCCCTCCTGACAGTGTCAGTCAGTTTGCTTCCACAGGCCACTGAGGGCAGGAGCCTGGCGTTCGGACACTCTCCCCCCCCCAACTACCCCCTCACCCCCACCCCTCCCCCTTGCTCTCCAGCCCCATTGCCTGCTGCGCCTCTTTGTTACTTATTTATGCAGTTGGCAAAGCAGGGCACACATGTTGAAATCCAATGATCCCTTGCTGCATGTGTGTGCGCGCCCTCACGTATGTGTGTGCGTGTGTGTGCCTGTGTGTGTGTGTGTTTGCGTGTGTCTGTCTCTGCCTGTTTGAAAGCCTTACCCTTTCAAATGACCTATTATGCTGCCATACACATATAAATTAAGAATGAGCTATTAGAGCTAAAAACAGACAGCGCCATTAAACTGGGGTTGGGTCGGGTCAGAAGTCTGTCGGTCTCTGGGAATCACAGCCCTGGGTACTGATGAGGAAGTGCCCTAAGCAGACGAGCCCACCTCAAGCCCTCCGTCTGTATGTGATGCAGCAGGGGGAAGCTTGTTCAGGCAGGGTGTGGCACACCTGCAGGGGCCAGCAGCAGTGCGGCAGGGTGCGATCTCAGCTCTGGAGCAGCCAGGCTGGGGGGCGAGGAAGACATCGCTGGCCTACTTTCCTCATGTGATGTAACTGGGTCTGTGTCTGCCAGGGGGCATGGCCTCCTCTGAACTGTCTCTGAACACGCAGCCACACCAGTGTGTGTGTGTGTGTGTGTGTGTGTGTGTGTGTGTGTGTGTGTGTGTGTGTGTGTGTGTGTGATGTGTGTGTGTGATGTGTGTGTGTGTGTGTGTGGCTGTGTGTGTGTGTGATGTGTGTGTGTGTGTCAATGTGGCTGCGTATGTGTATGGCTGTTTGGTTTGTGTGTGCGTCTGGCTGTGTATGTGTGTATGTATGTGTGTGTTTGTGTGGCTGTGTGTGTCTGTGTAGGGGGGGCTGTGTGTGTGTGTGGCTGCCATCCTTGAAGGCCCTCGCACCATTACAGTGCCCGAATGTTTCCTTTTGCAAAATCTACAAGTTCATGCAAAATCCAATAAACAAACGGAACTAATTGTACAGGAGCGGCTGATTTGAATCGGAGCCGCGATTAGGGGAGGAGATGCTCGGGCTGCACAGATACTGAAATCGTTTCTGGAGAATTAGAAATTAGAGAGAATTTGTAGATTGGAATCACCTCGTATTGTCTGCCTCCCTCTCCAGAATCAATCCAGTGAGCCCAATGCATGGTGCTTCATTTTCCTCCCAGCGTAGCTTGTCTGTTTTGCTGATATAAACACAAAAGAAAAGCCTTGATGAAATTGCCTGCAGTTGAGATGATGTATATTCCTCTATTCGCACGTCGCACATAAACAGAGCGCTACATGGCTCGACGGAGGGAGAGGAAGAAGAAAGCTACTGTGACACGCGTGGGAGGTTTCGAGTGGCGGGCGGAAACTGCGCGGGTCCCAGGGGCGAATGGGGAGCGCGCGCTTTATTGAGCGCCCGGCGAAGGGGTCAGACGCGACGGGGGAGAGGAGCTTCGAGCGGAGGCAGCGTCGGGGCAGAGAGACGGGCGCTGGGGAGAGATTAAACGGCTGCTTATCGGAGTGCGGGGGGGAGCCCAGTCGGGTCCCACAGAGGGGGGGCATCCCACCAGATGGAGCGCAGTCGGATTTGCTCTACCAGACTCGGCGAGCCCCCGTTCTCCTCAGGCGCCACGCTCATCATGTCTCAAAGGTCAACCCAATAAGGGTGAAGCCATCCTGCCCCCCCCCCCCTCCACCAGGGGCAAATTTTGCTCTCCCCCCGGTGAACAGGTCTGAGAGCTGCTGTGAGCTGAGCGCTGCGTGATCCTAGTGATTGAGCCACTTTCAGAAGGAAGAGAGCGCGGGGGGTGGTGGGGGGGGGGGGGGGGGGCATGGTCACCTAGCCTGGAAAGAGTCTGGGCTGGGATACACAGGCACTCCTGTGGTGGTGCTGATGAGCCCAGCAGGGGTGAGGGAAGGGGGCGGGGGAGGGGGGGGGGGTATCAGCCGTGACGGGAGAGCAGCAGCAGGACGCGGCGCCCTCTCCTCACCGCGGGACGAGCGGACGGAGGGTGGCGAGGGGTGCTGTGCGCCGTGATCGATGTGTTTAATTCCAGTGACGTGGGTCCAGCTCGGCTCTCTCTCATTAAAAATGCATGGGAGGAGGATGGGGGGGGCGGGGGGCTCGGGTGCGGCTGCGGCCCGTCCCAGCGGTGCCAGCTGTTTACGGCCCGCTCCAAGTGGCTGGGGGGGGGGGTCTGCGCCGGGGTCAGCAGCTGGCCCGTTGCCATGGCGTCCGGGGACAGAGGGGGGCGGAGAGGGGGAGCGCTCCTCGCATTCCTGGTCTGCTGTTTTTTTTCCTGCTCCAGGGGCAGGCTTGGAAAGCGGCCTTTAGCACGCCGGCCGGCCGCATTGATTGCGCACGCAGGGCTGGGACTCGCCGTTTCCCCAGCTCTCCACCCCTCCTGCGCGTAATTGTGCGCCATTCACCAGCCCGTTGCCATGGGCCCCGACGCGCTTCTAAAGCCCGGCAGGCCGCGGGCGCAGTATCAGCCTTGGGGCCGGATGCATCGGAACGGGGCTCAGCGCTTTTCCAGCGGGGTCTGCGGGTGCTTAGCCATTTTCTTTATTAGCACGCAGTGTGGCAGCAGCCTCGCCGCACGCGTGTGCCCGTCTGCAGCCTGGCTGGCGCGTGGGGCTCTTTCAGAGGAAGTGGAACTTTCGCTGTGTTTGGATTGCCGTGTCCCCACTTGCCCTTCGTAGCCTGTCCCTGCTAACACTGAGGCCTTTCCCTCAGGAGCAGGCACAGCGCTGTACCGTCCGTACGCTAGGCTAGCAGATCCCCTCTCAGCGCTGTAGCCGTGCTAACGGGAGAGCGTGCTGGTTAGCTTCCCCGTGTCATAGCCTATAGCCTTCCTCCCTGTATCCGCTGCCTGGAGCCGCCATCTCACCGCGAGCTTCAAACGCTGTCTCTGGCCGTCCCACCGTAATCCAAGACCCCGGCTCACCTTTCGCTCCCTGTCATCCTGTCGCCGCAGCCCCCACCTTGTCAGCACCGTGACAACTGGTCCCACCCCCATGGTCTGTGATCATCACACGGCCACGCCCCCCCCCCCCCCACCCCGGCCCGCTCGCTACAGGAGAACGGCCCCATTGTGCGTCGCCACGGCTGCTGCCCCAGTGCGCTGAGTGACTGGGGCGTGTGCTGGGCAACAGCTGCCCCCCAACCCCCCCGCCCACCCCAGCACAGTCAGCCCACACCTAGGGGCCCCAACTGCACCCCTCCAATCTGAAGTCAACGCACTGACACCGGCCTGCTTTAACGTCACCTGATACCAGGACACCAGCCCTGTCTGCCTGCCTCAGTTTGTCTGCACCCTGTTGTTTATTTATTTACCCATCACACACGGTGACACACGCTGAGGTTTATGTGGGGACCTCACTGCTGGAATGGTGCAGGGGGGTGGCAGCGCTGGGGGCGGCAGCGCTGTTGTTGTGTCTCTGGCTCTCTCTAATGACCCTGCTTTTCCTCGGGCTCAGCTGTGTCGCTGCTGTGCCCCTTTATTGTACGCCACCTGTTTCTGGGGGCTTACTGTCCCTCACTGGGCCCCCCAAATCTGAGCACTTTCTCTTGCCTCTGATGACCGGCTGGAGTGGGGGGCTGTAGGGGCGGCGGGGGTGATAGTCGCCTTGAGTGTTACACTCTCTGAAAAAAGCACAGCGTGGCACACACAGACACATTGCCCACACAGGCAGCTTTCAGACAAACATGCACAAACATGCACATGCACACACACACACACGCACACACACGCACACTTATGCAGGCACACACACACTCACACAGGCACGCACACACACTCACGCAGGCACACACACACGCACACACACACACGCACACTCACGCAGGCACACACACACTCACACAGGCACGCACACTCACACAGGCAAACACACACACACACACTCACACACGCACACTCACGCAGGCACACACACACACACACACACACACACAGAGCCGTCCTGTTGTCTCCCGTCACATGACTGGCTCTTTGTTCCGCGGGCCCCCTCTGGGCGGGGACAGGTGGATGACAGCACAGCCATTGGATCCCCACTGGAATCCCAACTGGAGCCAGTAATGACATTTAACCTGGCTGTGCTGTGTGGAAGCAGTGGGGTTTAAAAGCGCCAAATGGGAATCGTCCCATTTCCTCCACATCACGCTGACTTACCCAGAGCTGCACGCTTATTCCCACAGACATATGCTGGGCTCCCTTTTGAGGACATTGATTAGGGAAGAAAACAGAAGAGGGAGTGACGAGTTTTCCATTGTTCCCGTGTTGCCACAGCTTCATGCTAATAGCACAGGTTAAGCACAGTGCAGGCCTTCTCTTCGTAGAGTATGGAGCTGCGTTGTGTGTCCTGCGGTTGTGCTAATGATGCCTCTGCACACCGGGAGGCAGGCGTCCTGCGGGCCTGCTCAGAGCCCCGAGCCTCTTGTGACGAGGTGATGTCACCGCTGATGTCACCGCTGAGTGACAGGCGGCGGCAGTCAGGTCTCAGCTGTTGGGCAGGGGCAGGAAAGGGCAGCCGCGATGGCGTGTCCCGGCTGCAGCTGGCTTCACGTCTCTCACCGGCGTCACCGGCTCTGCCTGTACCTGCCTGCCGTTTGGCACTCAAAAATAAACGCGCTCCATGCCTGAGATTTCTTACACTTAGGTTTCAGGCATGTGGCCGATGTGGTTATCCAGGGTGACTTACACCGTTTATGTTCTTTTTACGTACATTCAATTTGCGCAGCTGGACATTGACTTTAGTAATTCAGGTTAAGTGCTTTTCTCAAGTGTACGGTACAATGGCAGCGCCTGACCTGGAAATCAACCCTGCATTCTCGGAGATGCATGCAGAGTTCCATTACCATTATTCCTCTCTGCCGCCCTGCTACCTACTGTGTGTGTGTGCGTGTGTGTGTGTGTGTGTGTGTGCGTGCGTGCGTGCGTTTGTGTGTGTGTGCGTGTGTGTGTGCGTGTGCGTGTGCGTGTGTGTGCGTGCGTGCGTGTGTTTGTGTGCGTGAGTGCGATTGAATGTGTGTGTGTGTGTGAGTGTGTGTGAGAGTGTCTGTGTGTGGCTGGGTGTTTTCACAGAAGGCATTCACAGAGGTTCAGGTTCAATCCAAACACGAGCTTCCTGTCAGCTGTCAGTAATGTATGTGTGGAGCTCTGTGATTATCACACCTTGCAATTAAGCGGCATGTGAGCAGCAGGGCCGAGGGTTTGGAGGGGCGGTCTCCTGCGTTGACGAGCTGCAGCAGTCAAGCCTCTGCCACTCACACAGCAGAGAGCATCACGCCTGTTGACCTGGCTGTATTACAGTGAGTGGCATTACAGAGGACAGAGTAACAACAGCAGGAGAGCATGGGGTGCTGTTTAAATAGCTAATGGGTGTGAGGTCACTGGGGTATTCTAAATGGAGGTGTATTTTCTTTTATGTGTGAGTCCAGACTGGATGTGTACGCGAATGTGACTTGATGTGAAAGTGAATATGAGTGAGTGAGAGGATGAGGAAGAAAAATTGAGTGTTTGTGTCTGTATGTGCACTGTGTATGTTTGTGTGCATGAGTATGCGCATGCCTGTTTATGTGTGTCTGTGTGCATGTGTATGTGTGTGTGTGTGTGTGCATGTGTGTGTGCTTGTACGTGTGTGTTTCAGGACAGATGCCGTTCTTTACACAAAAGGCCTGCCATGTAAAAGAGCGCATTCACCAGCAGCCACCAGCTGCTGGGGCTCCTGTTGGGCTCAGAAAGAGACAGTAAAAAAACACCAGTTGCTGTTTCCACTTGCATCCATCTGTCATCCCCCATGTCCAAGTAAAACAGAGGGCTTTAAACCTTGTGAATAGGATACCAGTTAAACTGCTGTCGGGCAACACTATGAGGATTAGACACACCCACCAACCCATGACGGAATGAGTGTTCACCTTCTTCCCCCATGTTTTTAATTTATTCTCTAGTTGTGTACATCTCCTGAATCTTAGGGGTGTTTTGGAAGTTAAAAAAATCAATACAGTAATATCTGAACTTGCCTGATATCCAGTGGAGCTGGAAACTCATTACAGACTGAAATAAAAGTCAATACGTTTGTGAAAATTAAAGCAAGGAATAGTGTTTGGCCAGGCTTAAGCAACATTTCCAATCAAACTTGAATTAGTTTTTTTCTAAATACCTCTCGCTCTTCTCTCATTTCATTTACCTTCCTTGAAACTTTATGATGAATTTCGAAACCAACAAACTATACATTACATTAGAGTTTCAGTGTGACAGTTTATTGGTGCTCAGAATTGAAACAGACCCTTTGGTGTCCTGTGGCAGTGTGGTTTTGTGTATGTGTGTGTGTGTATGGGTGAGCTGGCTCTTTCATGTTGACCGTGGGCTGAGCCGGTGTTCTCTCTGTGTTTGCAGGTGACGAGGGTCCCCATCGAATCGTGCGAGCAGTACGGGACGTGTGGGGAGTGCCTGAGTTCCGGGGACCCCCACTGCGGCTGGTGTGTCCTACACAACATGTGAGTCCCCTGCCCCTGTCCCGCTCCGGCTTTGGGTCTCCCTACTGCTGTAATCAAAAGCATGTCGCAGAAAGATTTTAATTTCTCAATATTAAAGTGTCTGTTTGGAGGAAAGTGGGGGCTGGTCAGTATTTTATCTGGGGTTTCAGCAGCAATTCATTAGGTATTTATAGCGACTTATAATCCATTCCAAGGCATGTGTTGAGTCTCGTAAATTTGCACTGTGACGCTCTTTCCAAATATTTGACAAAAAAAGCCTGATCAAGCTCTGTTCAAGAGGCTTGGGCTGTATTTTTGCTTCCCTTTTTTCACCCTCTAGTGGTAAGAGTCATTACTAAAGGATCCACTGAGTAAGCCTGTCAGTGAGCAAGTCTATAAGAGAGTGAAGGGCTGTGATGTTCTAGGGTCTGCTTTCTCCAGCACAATCCGAAAATAAGACCTCTCAGCTCAGGGCAGTCGTGTAAAGGCAAAAGTACTATGTGCAGAAGAGAGGGCCATGCACTCTGTGAACTTCCAATGTCACTCAACTAAAATCACTCCCAGAAGTGCATTACACTGTGCTCGGAGGCTGAGGGTGCCCCCTGGCTGTGCGTCTGTGCAACTGCACCAGCAGAGCTCAGCAAATCACCACTCCACCGTGTTGCCTAATGAAAGCACAGGGGAACGACCCTGGCAGGCGTAAAGAAGCATGCACGGATAGATGCATTTATATCCTAATCATGTTGCATCGCATTCAGTACCTGATTGCTGAAGTGCCTGAATTAAGCTGGAATGGGAAAGGGTAGACGCACAGGCTAGCAGTGAGAGAGAGAGACTGGCTGCAGCCGGCCTGTCTGAATCTCCAGCACTTCCAGGTCACACAGCAGCCGCTTAACACAGCTCACCCTATCAAGGTATAGCTCAATATGTGTGCAGACGCACGCTGTGATCGTCATTAGCATAATGGCATCTCCTGGAAAGTGCACTTACAAGTCATTTGCATCACTCCCAATCTGGGACAAAGGGAAATAATTGTGTGGCTAAGAGGTAATTCAGTTTTTTTTTTCTTCCAAGTTTTCTGAGCTGGCACCACCCCCCGTTGTTTATGGTTCACATGCCTATGCAAAGGATCACATAAATGCGCGTCGGTCTCATCACCGGGAGGCTCAGCGCAGGCGACGCACGGCCACGCTATTGTTTTACTTCTCATTTTCACTCCTTTGATTGTGCCGTGTATCCTCCCACGCTTGGTTTTAGCTCTTTATATCCTCCGTATCATCCTTCGCTCCCTCTGACTGTGGCTCTATAATAGGCTACTCACTAGCAGGGTGGCCATTCATCACCAGGCCTTGTGTGAACAGGAGCTGGTTCTGACTGGTTAGCCTATAGCGTTAGCCTTTATTGACTTTTTTTTTAAACTAGTCAAACTGTTGAAAATATACGCATCCTTCCTTCATACGTCTAATCCCGAAAAGACGTCCTCTGGTGATTTGTGCAGTCCTTCTTTCGTTTAACCTGGCTGGTACACACACGGTTCAGATCAGGCAGGCTGGGAAATTATATCATAAGCGGGATGTTCGCGCTAAAAGCAAGAAAGCCCCAGTTTCAATTCAAAAGAAATATCTCTGGAAAATATGCCCAACAAAAATCAATTCTTTCTAGCGAGGAACAGCACAGAGTATTTCAGTTTGCAGAGCAGGAAAAGAATGACAGTTATTTGTTTCACTATCATCGCAGATCAACACGCCTGGGATTCTGCCACGGCAGAAAACCGATATCAGCGACCATGTTGAAACGAAAACAAACAAAACACGCAAATTGTAACACAAACCATATGCCGTGTCTGAATGCAACTGCGCTGTAAATGACTTTGAGATAGCAGCGCCTAGAGAGATTGAATTTAATAAGGCTGTAACCAAGGGCAAATTTGCCTCTTTGTCCTGTTGCGAAGCACGATCACCGCTTCTGGTCAATGGGCTGTAGCCTACGTCCATGTTGATTTGAATATAGTATGTGCAGTGTTACCTTGCATGTATGAAGATTGACACCTTGGTCATCCATGTAGGGAGGAATTAACCATTTCAAGAGTAGTTTTTTTGGAATGTTTTTTTTTTCTTCTTCAAAATTCTAATTCAGTGTTGTAGACCTTCATTGCTTTCAATTACCAGTAGTGATTGCTACCTCATAATTAACATGTTCAGTTAAGAGCATTCTAATCACATATTTGTGATCTTACACCTTAAAGGGTTACATTAAATAAGAAGCAATCATTATTCATGTATCTGTGATGGAAACCAGGCGAAATTGATCTCCTCTGACATTTTTGTTTCCAAGGACGTCAGTCAGTATTTACAAATACGTCAGAGTTTAACTTTGTGTGTTTACCCTGTTGAAACATGTAATGTTTTTTTAAAAATACTTCTTGACTGCACTAGCCCTGGGGAGTACAGTTTCCACAGGAAAAAAAAGATCACATTTTGTGCCAACTAACATCAACAGAAACTTTGGTGGCAAGGTTAGGCTTTGTGAGGTAAAAATCTGCATCATTTTATGCATGCTCAACGAAGCAGTTGACTACAATGTAATTGGTGCGGAGGCTGATGTTATAAGAGATATTATTTTCTTATGCACTTGGAGGGATTTGCTATATAAATCTATATACTCCCTTGTTCATAGAGAAGTTAATGCAATGGAAAAAAGCAAAAATTTAACTAGCTGATAAAATTACATTGTGCTCAGCCCAAACTTCATATTCACATTTGCAAGTCACAGATTTAATCTCCGTGTTACTTTTTATTTTCTATTTTTACTTTCTTCATTATTGTGATTTATTGAATGATGTGTCAAGTATTGTCCTTGTTTTGCCGCTGTTGTTTTTCAGGCTTGTAGAGATGTCATTATGTAACATCTAGGTTTTTCTGCGCTGTTTATTCTCACTGACAACTCTACTTATGGTTTAATTATTGGATCCCTTGATTCGATTGTGAGTAAATTGGTAACCTAGGAGGAATTGTGGCAGCTATTATATTGGTGCACACCTGAGATGATTATTTGAGATAATTAGGGATGACACAGGTGCCCCTCATTATTGACTGACGCTGTCTGGCACCACTTTATCAAAAAAAAAAAAAAGATGTTTTTTTGGAGATAAGAGGAATCGAGTCACTTGATGATGCGAGCAGTGTGGGAAAAAAAGGAAGTTAATATCAAAGTATTACCCAGTGGAGATATGACAGCAGATGACTGGCAGGGTGGGATAATCGCCAAATTTAGGAGTTAATTAAATGTGAAAAAATACTAAAAATATTCTGCCTCATCATCACACCAGCTTTTCATTCTCTGTCTGGAACCAGTGCATCGATGTATTGGATCTGTCCACCATCACAAAAAACGAAAGAAACTGGGTGGAATTGACAAACTAGCTTGCAGTGAGCCTAAACTTGCAGTGACCCGATCCACACTGAACTCCCTGTCGCCCTACTGCTGGGGTGTTCTCTCTCTTGTGTTCTTTCTTACGTGTCTTTTTCAATCGAGCAATTTGATCTCACCGAGCAACTTGATTTCACTGATCTCACGTTTATGCAGCTCTGAGCCGCTGAATAACAGGTAGCGCACTACAAAGGCAAGCTTGCCATTCATCAATAATGAAGGTGAAATGAGCCGCTTGATCTTATCAAAAAGCAACAAAAGTACAATTCATTAGCTTTCTGAACACATTTGTTATGTTTTAAATATTTAACTCAAGCTAAAAAAAAAAGCATCAATATATTGGTATGTAAAAAAAAAACAAACTACCTTCTTGTATATTGCTAGTTTTCAGTCTGGAAGTACCTGGTCGACCAGGAGTTGCTCTTGTGCGATGGGAAACTGCTGACTGAAACCCTCCCTGCCGTGCTAGCCCTTGTGTGACTTCCTGCGCTGCCACACAGGCAGTAGGGTCACTGCACAATGGACTGGTGCATTAGCCGGACTCACCGCCCAGAATGGTGGAAAAGGGTTTTGACTGCTGAAAGCCGTTTCGCCCAAACCTACGATGCGCGCTCTCCACGTTTAGAATTCATGCCGTCGTCAAAATAACGATCAGTCCAACCACCTCAGAAATGGCCATTTTAATCAAATGCGACCGTTTTAAAAAAAAAATTATCATTCTGACCACACTCCAGTCACATTCTATTCACCTGTCTGTTCATATTCTTATCACATTTTAGTTACATTTGCTGAACAATAGGAAGACTCTGCCATGTCAGTACTTGCCCTTGTAACAGTAAATTTGAGATTAAGATGTGGGGGGAGGGGGGGGTTTTATCAGGAGACAGTAACTATGAAGGACCAAGACCAAGTACAGTTTTCAGCTCCATTTTCATGATTATTTCTGGGTTACTGATCAGCATTGTACTCTGTCTTTTGCCGCAGTGTCGACATAAGGTCAGTGCATTAGCGTAAGGAAGAGTCTGAAATAAGCGCCTTACTTATTCAGCGTGCAGCTCTGCTCTCTCTGGGGCTTTTTGGATTCAGCATTAGGGGTGTTGATTGGCATGTCGGATTGTGGTGCCCATCAGCTCCAGTTATCATGTTCGCTCATCACTTCCTGTCAGAGTATCGAGCGGTGCATAATGTTGGGCTGCAGACGGACGCAGCGAGTGAAGATCGTGCCTCAGATACGCGCGCCGCCCGCTAGTTAAATGCAGCAGGGCTGTCCGTGAGGAGCTCTCTGTTCCGTAGTCATCGGACAGCCGTAGTAACCAGTCCCCCCGCCCCCCCGGCTCCCTCCCTGATGAAGATCCGCCGGCTGACTGAATCCGTTCCGAGTAACAGGTCATTATAAGATCGGCCCTCTGCTGGAGCGGGGATTGACTTGTTCCTTGGCTAACAATGCCGTGCTCTCTACGCTTCGACAGGATGCAGTTGTGCATCTGATGACCGGCTTCCTCGGTGTCTCCCAGGAGCCGCGGTGGAAACGGATGGTAGAGTTTCAGACAGCTGGACCCAGGCCTCGCCCCCCCCCCCCCCCCCAGTCCCTCTCTCCACATCGCCCTCTGCTGGCCGTGTGGTCCCGCGGCAGCTGCAGCTGGAGCCGTGGCAGCCGCGTCATCCGGATGACTGTTGGCTTAATGAAATGATTCTTCCTTCTTCTGCTCCATGTTTGCTCATTTCCTCTGAAAGCAGCCGCCGCGCCTCGTCTTATTAAGACGCTTTCGTCTGGCGAATCAACACTCCCAGGCACTTGAGATGGTTCGCTTGCCGTACGTAAACACCGCGTCTTTGATCACCCGCTCCCACCCGCAGCTGCCATTGAGAGTTTGTTTCCCTTCCCGTCCCCTTCCAAACAAGTCTTTTTTTTTTTTTTGCTTTTTTTTCTGTTCTGCCACAATTGAAACGTTCCACGCAAGGTAGCTAATTAGTAACATGACAGCCTATTAGCCAGTCCCTGCGATCAGGGCTGATGCTGAGTTTTTGGAGAAGTGGCATCTCCTTTTCTCTCTCTCTCTCCCCCCCCCCCCATCCTGTGTGGCGTGATTTTCTAAACTCCTTTAATTAGCAGCAGCTGGCGTTCAGGGAGTGAAAGTGTCAAGGAGGAGGAAGAGAAAGTGCCTGTTTGATGGCTGGTGCTTAGCTCGGCTGAGGCGAAGACTGCGTTTTGATTGCAGTTCAAAAGAATCCCTCCGGCTCGAGCGCGCTTCAGTCGCTCTGGCGTGGGCTCCATCAGTCCCGGGCTTCGCGGTTTTGACCCCCGTGAGTTCTGATTGGTTTAGCGCTCGCACCCTGCCGTTCACACACGCCGGTTCTGAACCGCAATATATCGAGGCTTTTCCACCTCACAGGGAATAAGACGGCTGATCTGCACCGCTTATGGGGAAGGTTTGCCGTGAGATTTGTAAGGATTATTCGCCAGATCACATACTTCCCAGAGCAGCACTAGAGCTCTCGCTGAAATCAGATCTGATTGGTTGGGTTTTTAAGGGTCAGAGGGCAGCGAAAATCCAATAGCTTTCGACGCTGAGACGATTATTCAATTTGTTGGGGAAACGATTTAACTAGCTGGCCTGGCGCGTAGAGTAACATGCAGTGTTTACGCGGTAAGGGCCCGGGTCAGTACAGCGAACGCCCCTTTATGCGTTATTTGCGTGGCAGCGCTTGGTCTGGGGGTGCTGATGGCTGTGGAAGAGGGAGGTGCTCGGCGCCGAGTGAATCAGCCTTTGAACGTCAGTCAAGCGCTCTGCTTCTCGGCCCCGCTGTCTCCACCGCCCCCTCAGTGGATTGGGCGCGGCATATCGCCAGTACAAGAAGGTCATTCGTTCATGAAGGCATAACTGGTGCCTTCCGCTGTCTCCGTTGGTTCGGCCCACCTCAGGTGATTACTGGCTGCACCGCCACTCCCGGGACTCTGAGTGGCAGCTAAACCCACAAATCAATGTTATTAGCTTAAACGCAGTGGAAGGATTTGTACGGCAGCACTGGCAGGCCTCCCAAGCAATTCCATTACTCTGATGTATCGCACCTAACAATCTCAGTTTAGGAATCATTGAGATGCACTGAGAAGGCTGTCTTTGGATGAGTACCTGCACCTACTGTCAGTCCTAGCCTCTCCGTCTTGCTGTCTGTCTTCCTTTTCTCCTCTGTCTTTTTCTTTCCCGCTGTCTTGTTCTCTCACCCGCTCTCATTCTCTCCTTGTCTCTCTCTCTATCTCTCCATTTCTTTCTCTCTATCTCTGTCTCTCTCGCCGGGCTCAGAATTAATGTGCTGTAGCCTCATACGTTAGCTTGGGCACCGCTCATACATGTTGTCAGGGCGAGTGGAACAAGACAGGGACGAATAATGGATCTCAACCACGAGCCGGTGCTGTCATTCTGGATTCTGGAGAGGGGATGGGCTCTGTGTCGCCTGGATACCAGCTCACAAGTTCGCATAATCGGCTACGGTGTTGTCAAAGCCAAGCCATTCCCCCATAGGCTTTCAGTAAAAATTCCTGGTGCCAACTGGGCAGGTCAGGCAGCTTGTAACAAATGAGCAAGCCCATCCATCTCACTCAATACCTCCAGGTCTGTTCATCTCAAACATTAACTTCTAATTAGATATTGATCTGGTACAGGGCCGCGTGTCAATATCGCCAACCATCGCCACCACGTCGTCTCTCATAAATCGACAGATATTAATTAAGCCGTATTTATGGCATTGTGCGAGCAGCGATGCTAGGAGATATGGAAGAGGCATAGAGAGTTTCAAAAGCTCAGTCTTTAGCAGAGGTATCGAACATCCTATTGTTAATTTTACGGTCTCAAGGCAATCGGAGAGGTGGATCTGCGCTACGCTTATTGCATTACTCATACCTGTCTGTTTTTAAAGCCAGCTGTGTTTCTATTAGAAGCGGCTGTTAAATAGTCTGTCTGCAGCTCTGTCTACCACTCTCACTCACTAAGTACACTGCAACCCACTCAAAGTCCATTGTGTTGGGTCATGGACTCTCTGTGAACTTCTCTTTCTTTCGCTTCCTCTCTATGCTTAAAGGCTTTACAGAAGAAATAGAGGCTCAGTGCCACCTAAAACAGAGATGACTGCAGCCCATGTAATGTGAATTTAACGGATTGAAAAAAAAAAATTGAATGCGACAGTCTGTAGCACAATGATACTGAAGTTCAGTGTGGTGCAGCTAGTTGCATTCAAGCTGCTTCTCAAATGTACACCTGCTTTACATTTAGAGTCATGCAGTCGTCCGTATCGGCTTCAGGATGTATATATACCCTGTCCTATACCAAGGGCCAGTCCCACAGTGGTGACTGATACCAAATTCCGCAATAGCGCCATTGCCCCATGGTCTGCAGAAGAACCCTGCAGGGACTCAGGTAATCAGGTGAAACAGAGCGCCCCCATGCCCTGTGTCTGAATCAGGGCGTTTCTCTGAAAAAACCCACACCCGTTCCACGAAATCCCCGGAGGAGAAAGCATCTGCTTTGCGGTGACCATCTGTTGAAATGCTGTAGGTATACAACGCCGTGGCGATTTGCTATTCAGAAGGACGTGCCTCCGTTTCGGTGGATAGTCACGCGTCTCCGCGAAAGGGCACACAGCAGCCACCTCGCGCAGCAATAAACGCCGAGGTGAGAGGAATGTGTTTAAAATGAGTATACCTGAGCGAACGCGGCTTCAGCGTGCTTAATCTTTAAAATAGATTAAGCACGCATCGCCATGGCAACTTCCTCATTGGACTAGTGTAGGCAACAGTACACCCAGGTTCAACAATGGGAGTTTTGCTGCGTCGTGACCTTACAGAAGGGAACTGTTCTGAAACCAGTCATGCTGAGCGTTGTGATGAGATCCGTGTCTGTTACATTATCACCAGCAACCTACAAGCCAATAAGTTTCGATTGAGTTTATTACATAGGTTGAAAAATGTTATTTTTTGGAACTAGAAGCATAGGAAAAATACACCAATCTTCACCATCTTGCACTGTATTTCCATCTGCTTTGCAGAGTTAATGTGAACTGGTATATATATATTTTTTTCTGAGGATGCAGACTGTATTTTTTCTGAAAACTTTTCAATCTAGGAGTTATGTGTTTGCAGAAGTGAATGAGCACAACTGTGTACAGCCATTTAGAAAACTAAGCCAGAGTAATTGGGTGGAGAAAAACCCAGCATACATAACTGGTCTTCAGGGCTATAGTGGTACACCCCTGCCTACAGCTGCAGCAGAGAAAAGGAGGGCCTGTGTGAAAATGAGACCCGGCCCCCGCTTAAACAAGGCACTTAGAGCTGCAATCAGAGGCTTTCCCACACCTTTGTTTGGATGAATGGGAGGGAAACCCTGGGTGGAAATCTTGAGTCTCTCTCTCTCTCTCTCTCTCTCTCTCTCTCTCGGGAGTGGGGTTTGGGGGGGTTGGGTTGAGCCCAAGGCCGTAGCATAGGGCCCAGGGGTCAGCACACTGCCACAGCCGCTCTCTCTCCATCACAGAGTCCGGTGTATCTGCAGCACAAAGCCACTGCCCACACACGTCCTGCGCCTGGCCCCACCAGCAGAGCCCAATTTCAGTACACCTTTTTTAAATAATTCAAATATTTTCCTCATTCTCATTATTGCTCTTGTTCTCATTAAGGGAATAAGAAAATTAAGCGCATGTAAGGTCTTGGGTGTAAGAAATCACAGACAAAGTGCCCACCCCTCCTCCCCCCCACAAGAAATGAATCCTCATTCTATAATAATGCTGTCTTGCATGTCCAGTCACATGCATGTCATGAAAAATACATCCTGTTGTATCCTCGGATGTCGACGTCTTCTGTGGACTCCTTTAAAATATGGGCACATAAATAATTGAGGAGCAAGGGGCTGTCCCAGGAGAGAGGGCCTGATCACTGGGATAAACATGGACCACGGCTTGGACTAGGGGTGCACAGCGTGGCAGAGCCGGGGTTCCACTAAACATCTGCGGGAGGGGGAAGCGTTTAAGCCTTGCATACGTCAAAAGCCCCGTTTAGGAGCCACTTTGGCCACCCGGCTAGCTGGCTGAGCTGTCACTGGGGAACAGCAGCTATAGACACAAGAGATTGTGTGTGTGTGTGTGTTTGTGTGTGTTTTTAAAGGGAGATTAATAGTTAATATTTAATCCTCCCTCCCGAGGCAAGGTAAAATCTCCCAGCAGCTCAGCTCCCACAGGGCCGCAGAGAGGGCCAAGGGCCCGCTGGGCCACGGCCGCAGAGGCGGAGACGGTGAGTGACAGCCCACCGGCAGAGGCGGAGGTCGGTAATCGACATGCACTTCAGCTAATGAGAGAGCACGGAGGTGAAGCTGCAACCAAATGGAGATAATGCCCGTCATAGGGAGCCATGGAAACAACAGCAACTTTAAAAAAATAAAATCAATGCACTGCTTTTTTTTTGGAGGGGGGGGGGGCTGTTTTTCTCCCCCTAATAACCATTCGGTTTTCTCTCCACTTTACTTGTGGCACGAAGTATGCATAAATGATTATTCTCAACTACATCTAAAAGCACATTAACTATCATTTTACTCCCCAGCGGTGCATTACGGATGGAAGAAAGAGACGCGGTAATTTCCCCGCCATTTCGGGTCTTTGTCAGGGGAAGCGGATTGCTGCTAGTAATTGGGCATCGGGGAAGGCGACGCTTAACAAAGACAGCCGGGCGCGAGCGTGTCGCGGTCTGCAGACGCTCTGACGCGCGTGACGGCCGCCGTCCCGCCGGGACAGGGGGAGCCGCGCTAGACCGACGCCCCCCCCTGCCGGGTCGCCTCTGCGGGGGCCGCGGTAACGACCCGCAGACCGCGCAGGGGCCGCCGGCGGGGACGACCGGGACTCCGCATGCTGCCCTCCTCAGGTCATCCATGAAACATCTCCAGAGAGGCGCAAAACATAGCAAACGCTCAGAAGTTTGCTTTCTCTTCAAGACATGGAATATCCGGAACATACTAGAACATTCTGCCCACTGAACAAGTCCTGTGAGTCATGAGCGGGGCCACCATTTTTTCCAAAGCGGTTTTCTCACCTCTATCTCTCCGTCTCTCAGCAGAAGGTCCGCAGAGCCTTCTTTGATCGCAGATGTTCAAATCACAGACATGTGGCAGTGGCATATTTTTATCGCGTCGTGTTGTATCTTGTGTTGTAGCCTACGCACATATGTGCGGTTATATCACCTGCACAAAATAAAAATTATTAATAGAACGCTATTCACAATAATGCAGTGGTCGGTAGCAGTTGTTGGCTGACAAAAAATAGTTTAAATAGATGAACTAAAATTTAAGGTTTAAAGTTTGCCATTGCATTTAATCATGGTCATGCTTAACGGTATGTATTAAGGTGGAAGAAGGGTTGTTGTGCAATCTTGGAATGGAGTATCCTGAATCCTGGAGGAGTTTTGCGGTTAATGAGCAGTGCCCTGGAACCCCTGTCTCTCAGCTGCTCCCTGAGCTGGGCCAGCACTGCCATATTTGGTCAGATGTCCATCTCCAGGCCCACTAATCTGGAATAGAATCTGAGGCACAGGGAACGCTGCGACACAGCGAGACCGGCTGGCCTGTCTCAGTTTGCGTAGCTCGGGGGAGTTTCTCTCTGCTAGGCCTGAACCCCCTCCTCTGTTATTGCTTTCCTTAGGTGCTCTGTGTAGCGCAACTTTCTGCTTGGACAGTGCTTTAAAACCTTTCTAACAACTCCCCTGAGTTTGTGCACTTTTGGGGAAAGTGCTCGCTCAAACACCGCCTGTCAGTGCCACAGTGTACGCGTGGCAAGGTAAATGGACTGCGTTTGGCATCCGGCCTTTGATGGTTTCCCCGGGTCCTTTGAGCACGGACCTCGCATTACCCGAGCCGAGCGGCGTAGCATGTGGAAATCCATCTCCATGTCCAGCGAGCGCTTCCCCACGCCATCCGCAGCCTGGCTGTAGTTCACAGCAGCGGCCATGCCGTGTCAGAGCTAGGGCTTCACTGGCTGACAGTCCGTCTGCACCACCCCCCACCCCCCCAGCCCTGTCAACAAGTTTGCCCGTCGGTTCCCCCAAATGATTTAAGGCCGCGACTCTGCGAGGACTACTTTCGAATGTGATGTAATTGATTTCCCTGGCAGAACAAATGAAATGTCCAGAACGTAATTGTCTGAGCCGTCTGTTGACTTGCCTGCGACGGCGGCCCTGCTGTCAGCTGTCCGGGGCAGTTCCCTCTCAGTCTCTGTGTGTGTCGGCAGCCCGCCGCGCGTTCTGCTGCCTAAGCGGTTTTTGCGGGGGGGGGGGGCCTGTCTCGCGTCGATGGGGAAAAGCGCGTAATTTGGGGTTACCCGGTTTGTTCTCCCGGAGCGGTTGCGCTCAGAAGTGCAGCAGTCGTATCGTGGATGACATCTTCCCGCTGCTCCAGGCGCTCGTGTCTCCTGCCCTGCTGGCAGATTATTCCCCTTGCTGTTGGTCTCCGTATAACAAGGCCGCAGTTGATGTTGTTTGTGTGGGTGGGTTTGTGCGTGCTTGTGTGTGTGTGTGTGTGTGTGTGTGTGTGTGTGTGTGTGTGTGTATGTGAATGCATGCGTGTGAGTGTGTGTGTGTGTGTGTATGTGAATGCATGCGTGTGAGTGTGTGTGTGTGTAGGCGTGTGTATGCGCGTGTGTGTGTGTGTGTGTGTGTGTGTGTTTGTGTGCATGTGTGTGTGTGCGCGTGTGTATGCGTGTGTGTGTGTGTGTGTGTGTGTGTGTGTGTGCGCGTGTATGCATGCGTGTATGCATGTGTGTGTGTGTGTGTGTGTGTGTTTGTGTGCGTGTGTGTGTGTGCGCGTGTATGCATGCGTGTATGCATGTGTGTGTGTGTGTGTGTGTGTGTGTGTGTGTGTGTGTTTGTGTGCGTGTGTGTGCGTGTGTGTGCGCGTGTGCATGTGCATGTGGATTGAAACTGCAAGCTGTGCAGAATACTTTAATCTTTGTGCAGTGTAGCTGGCTGATACTGCTGCACTCGGTTGCTCAAAGACTTTTTTGTTTGCCCTTGTTTAATTCCTCTCCATGCTAGGAAAACAAATTGCTTTTATGAGGATCACAGTTAACAGCTAATTGTATAATTAGTTTGGTGATTGTGCTAATCCTGTGTCTATGGGAACCCTACAAGGATATCAGTGGTAAAGCAAGTTTAAATCCCCATGTGTCATGTAGAGAAAATGGCAACCCTAGTCAGGAGGGAGGGGCCTCAACTAGCACCTCCCCCTCTCTCCTATTAAAACCAGTTGGGTCAGTTCCAGTCCAGTTCAGGAAATGACTTGAAAGTCACTCCAATAATCGAAAAAGCATCAAAGAACATTACGGGAATTCTTATATTCATGACTTGAATTTTCAGTTTGACTGAATTAATGTGGAATTGATCCAATCCCCAAATTCATCAGTACTCGATTGGGAAGGACTATGTCAGTTGAAGGTCCAGAGGAGTGTAGAGCACCATTATAAATAATCAGTGAGAAGCACACTGGTTGTAACATGAAGCTGATCTAGAGTTTGGCTTGATGGTGACCCCCTGGTGACTAGCACAAAGATCTGGCTAAGTGGTGAGGGTCAATGACTGGGTGCTCTAGGGACATATGTGATTAACACTTCTCTCTTTCCTCTTTCCCTTTCTGCCTCTCCTCCCCTCTCCTCCCCTCTCCCCTCTCCTCTCTCCTCCCCTCTCCCCTCTCCCCTCTCCTCCCCTCTCCTCTCCCCTCCTCTCTCCTCCCCTCTCCTCTCTCCTCCTCCCCTCTCTCCTCCCCTCTCCCCTCTCCTCTCTCCTCCCCTCTCCCTTCTCCTCTCTCCTCCCCTCTCCCCTCTCCCCTCTCCTCCCCTCTCCTCTCCCCTCCTCTCTCCTCCCCTCTCCTCTCTCCTCCTCCCCTCTCTCCTCCCCTCTCCCCTCTCCTCTCTCCTCCCCTCTCCCCTCTCCCCTCTCCTCCCCTCTCCTCCCCTCTCCTCTCCCCTCCTCTCCCCTCTCCTCCCCTCTCCCCTCTCCCCTCTCCTCTCTCCTCTCTCCTCCCCTCTCCTCTCCCCTCCTCTCCTCTCTCCTCCCCTCTCCCCTCTCCTCTCCCCTCCTCTCCCCTCTCCTCCCCTCTCCCCTCTCCCCTCTCCTCCCCTCTCCTCTCCCCTCCTCTCCCCTCTCCTCCCCTCTCCCCTCTCCCCTCTCCTCCCCTCTCCCCTCTCCCCTCTCCTCTCTCCTCCCCTCTCCCCTCTCCTCTCTCCTCTCTCCTCCCCTCTCCCCTCTCCCCTCTCCCCTCTCCTCCCCTCTCCTCTCCCCTCCTCTCCCCTCTCCTCCCCTCTCCCCTCTCCCCTCTCTTCTCTCCTCTCTCCTCCCCTCTCCCCTCTCCTCTCTCCCCTCTCCTCCCCTCTCCCCTCTCCTCTCTCCTCTCCCCTCCTCTCCCCTCTCCCCTCTCCTCCCCTGTCCCCTCTCCTCTCTCCTCCCTCCTCCCCTCTCCCCTCTCCAGGTGCTCACGGAAGGACCGTTGTGAGCGGGCTGAAGAGCCCTACCGCTTCGCCGCCACCCTCAGCCAGTGCGTGAAGGTGACGGTTTACCCCGACAGCATCGCCGTGTCAGAGCCCAGCGTTCCGGTGAGTCACAGCCCGTTTCAGCCTGCCACCAATCAGAGCCGCACGTCACTTCCACTTCACTTCACTCAGTCCCTTCAGGAAGCCACATTAAATGATTGTTATAATGGAATTGAAATTACTGTAATTTATTGAAGAATCCCCATTGAATATTTATGGACACGTTTTCAGTTTGTGCGTTGAACTTGAATACGTTTCCTGAACTGACTCGTTTGAAATGGAGTTGACCTCAGCCCTGCCGTCCGTATTACTGCTGTACCCCTCCCTCCCACTTGTACGTCCATTATGGCCCCATGCCACCCTACCTGAGCATAAACGTGAGTGTTCATATTGCTCCCATGTTAATGTCCGTCACACAACCTCTGACAAGTTTTGTTAAAAAATGAGTCTTTTTGTGAGGAAGAATCTTTAGGTGTAGGTTGAGGACACAGTTAAGGACGCTGATTGAATCCAGACCAGTGTTGTGCTGTGTTAAACCAATAAGGAGGGATTTCCACAGGAGCTCTGCAAGATGTAAATGCAGTCAGTGGCCACCAGCACATTTGAGTGCTGCTTTTAGTTTCTCCTACACCTGTACAATGGCAGTGATGTATACACCGAACAGACACACCCTCTCATGCGTGCATACGCACTCACCAGGGCTGTCAGAACGAATCTCACACTTCAAACCTTATTCAAATTTCAAAAAAGAGTTTTGTTCGAGTGGAAAAAATTTCGCATAATGAGGCATATTTTAATCTGTCTGAGCACTTTCAAACTTTTTTGCGTGCTGGGCATAGCCCTCTGCTTTCTTGTGAAATCTCATTGCTGTGATAAATTTTTACCTCTGTAGTACCTATTAATTTACAAATGAGCCACCTGGAACTAAAACTGCAGCCTCATGGCCGAAGACTCTGAACTAACGGTCAATGAAAAAATGATTTCTCTACTGATGGTCTAAGAAGTAAAAAGTTTGGAAAGTGTTCATCGCAACTCCTGAGAGAAGGACACAGTAGTTTGCAGAAGCGGCAAAATGGAGCTTAGATGTCTCACAACAGCTAGCAGTCCGAGGGCCCACTTGCAAACTGTGCGTCCACCGGAGCTGGCAGAGATAACAAGTCAGAGGTACCTGAGTTCCTCTCCCCCTCATCCTCAGCGCCAAGAGGCTCTCAAAGCTGATAAACATGCATACTGGTTGATGGCGTTGGTCTTTTATCATATGCAAGTGAAGTATTACATTTCTGGTTACATTTTTGAAGAAAGACTATTTGAAATGCATTTTGGGGGCAACTAACAACCCTAACTCACACACCCACACACACTCACATGCACATACGCGCACATGCGCACGCACACACACACACACTCACATACCCACACACACACACACACACGCAGACGCACAAACTCACACACACACACACCTCACTCACTCTGCTGAAGCAGGCCCACTCTCCACACAGTGCGATTCACAGACGGACACCAGTAACGGTTCCTCTCTCGCTGTGTCCGTCTCTGTGCTCTGCGCCTGTGCACAGCTGGTGCTGCCCTGTCCGTTCAGCGTGTGTGCCCCTCCCCCTCGTTAGCGTCACCTGTGCGCCGGCCTCACGCCGCTCCGCTGGCCGCGGCCCGCACCGCCCTCGCGTTTCCCAGCATTCAGCTGGGGAGGCGACTGCAGCGGCGCAGGGCCGAGCCGTGGCTGCTCACGTGGGCCGGTCCCATCAGCCCGCTCGTCCTCCCGCTAATGGAAACACGGCGCCGTCCTGTACCTCTCATTTCGGCAGTGTCTCTCTGGCCCCGGTGGCCTGGCCTGCGTGCTCGTGGGGAGGAGCCTGTGCGTGCTGCACGTGTTTCTGTGTGTGTGTTTGTGTGAGTGCGCGTGCGCGTGTCCAGTTGAGTGTGGGTAATTGTGACGGTGTTGTGTGTGTGTGTGTGTGTGTGTGTTTACATGTGTGTGTGCTCTCTCTCGCTCCCTCTCGTTCCCTCCTTCCCTCCCTCTCTCCTCTCTCTGTGTGACATGTTCTGGTGGAGCAGCCCTCCATGTGTCCCAGAGTCCCCTGGCAGATGCCTTGTCTCTATGTCCCTTAGCTTCTGGCTGCTTAGCCGTGGGCAGTAAAGGTGGATTACCCTTCATATCACAGCACGGTGTCGACAGGACCTACTCCCGTGTTCCCTATCAGGCTTCCCTGCTCTGTCAGATGAGGGGCAGTCAGCTCTGCCCTTGCTGTAGGAAGCCTTTAATGGATGAAAAACCATACATTCTACTTCTAACCTAAGCTCTCTCTCTCTCTCCCTCTCACTCTCTCTCTCCTTCTCTCTCTCTCTCTCCTCTGTTATGTGCAAAATGAAATTATTTTTCTGTAGAACAGAGGACCATGACAACAACGGGGTCACTTCTACCCATCATATCGCACAATAGCAGAAACCTATCACCATGACAACAAAGCCATCCGCGCTGGCACCAGGAGAGCATGAGAAGCAGGAAAAACAATCAGATTACCTTTATTGAAAATGCTCACAGTAATTAGGCCAGCCTGTTCAGATTTGTTAGAAAAACAAACTGCGCGGAGCTGTTAAATGGCCAGCGTCAAATATAAAAAGAGAAAGAAGTTAATCCGCTATAACATAAGGGATGAGCACCATAGTTTGCGGTGGAGAGGCGAGACAGCTGTGTGCCTTTGTGTGTGTGTGTGCGTGCATGTGTGCGTGCGTGTGTGTGTGCGTGTGTGTGCAGCTCTGTGCCTGTGCGTGTGGTGTATGTGCAGCTGTGTTTTGTATATTTTGTATATTTGTATATGTGTGTGCACGCATGTGCTTGCATGTGCAGCTGTGTAAATGTGTGTGTGTGTGTGTGTGTGCGTATGTATGAATGTACAGTTCAGGATACTGAGGAACAGTATCTGCTGAGCTAATTCTGTTGATGCGTGGGGGAAGTGAGTGCGGTGCTGGAGCTGAATATAGGAGCATTACGCGTTTCTGTCGTTTCTGCAGTTAGGCTTTGGGGGAGAAGCGCGGGGGGAAAGGAGAGCAGTGAAATAGGATGCGCGAGGCGGGGTTTGGATAGAGAGCGCACGAGCGGCCCGCGCTCCTCTCAAATGCGCATTCCTGAGCCGCGCAGCCCCGTGGTGCTCAGGAGCGGCAGATAAAACAAAAGGAAACTTCACACGGCGGGTGAAAATAACGGCTAATAGAACAAGCCTGGGTAATGACACGATGATAATTGCTGGCGCGTCTTCGCTTGGCTGGAGTGCGGATCATGCACAGCACACCAATGCGCGCACAGAGACGGTTTATTTATAGGAGGCGCTCCGGAGCACCGCGACCCCTGCATCGCTCCGGCTGCGGAGAGCGCTTTCAGAAGGCGACGCGCCGTGTGTGTGTGTGTGTGTGTCTGTGTGTGTGTGTGTTTATTTATGTGTGTGCGTGTGCATGTGTGTGTGTTTGTTTATGTGTGTGCGTGTGTATGTATGTATGTGTGTGTGTGTGTGAGAGTGTGTGTGTGTTTGTTTATATGTGTGCATGTATGTATGTGTGCATATGTGTGTGTGAGAGTGTGTGTGTGTTTGTTTATTTGTGTGCATGTATGTATGTGTGCATATGTGTGTGTGTGAGAGTGTGTGTGTGTTTGTTTATTTGTGTGCATGTATGTATGTGTGCATATGTGTGTGTGTGAGAGTGTGTGTGTGTTTGTTTATTTGTGTGCATGTATGTATGTGTGCATATGTGTGTGTGTGAGAGTGTGTGTGTGTTTGTTTATTTGTGTGCATGTATGTATGTGTGCATATGTGTGTGTGTGAGAGTGTGTGTGTGTTTGTTTATTTGTGTGCATGTATGTATGTGTGCATATGTGTGTGTGTGAGAGTGTGTGTGTGTTTGTTTATATGTGTGCATGTATGTATGTGTGTGTGTGAGAGTGTGTGTGTGTTTGTTTATATGTGTGCATGTATGTATGTGTGTGTGTGAGAGTGTGTGTGTGTTTGTTTATTTGTGTGCATGTATGTATGTGTGCATATGTGTGTGTGTGAGAGTGTGTGTGTGTTTGTTTATTTGTGTGCATGTATGTATGTGTGCATATGTGTGTGTGTGAGAGTGTGTGTGTGTTTGTTTATATGTGTGCATATGTGTGTGTGTGAGAGTGTGTGTGTGTTTGTTTATTTGTGTGCATGCATGCATGGAAAATAAAGCAAAATCCTGTTTAATGGCAGCCCCCCTGATCTTCACTCGCATCAGTGTTCTCACTCCTGTTTCTGGTCGCCTTTTCATCCCCAGTTAGTTCCCCTAGCGGTGTCTCCGTGCCCTGTGGGTTCCAGCGCCGCGGTGAGAACGCCACGTGTTGGCGGTGGGAGCGGGGCCGCCGTGGTCTGACGTCCCCCTCTCTTCCCGCAGCTCCTGGTGAAGGTCAGCGACGTTCCGGACCTGTCCGCCGGCATCACCTGCTCCTTCGGGAACCTGACCGAGGTGGAGGGCAGGGTCAGCGGAAACCAGATCATGTGCGTGTCCCCGGCAGCCAAGGACGTCCCGGTCATCCCCACCGAGCAAGGTGAGCCGCCCGGAGCGCGCTGAGAAAGGGGGCATGGAGGACCAGCCTCAGTCAGGAAGCGGTTTATAATATAATTAAATGATCTGATATTCGGGATGGCTCGCATAACTTCATTTTGCTGTCTTATATACTGCTGATATTTTGGTGAGACAACACATAGCACAGAGCACCACTGTGAACCGTCCATCCTCGTGTCTGTTACTCAACCGTAAGCCTACAGAAATCGCTTACTTGTATCAGCGATGCCAGCAATTCCTTCAGCACGCTAGAAAAGAGGGGGTATATCTTGAACCCAGAATATAGCCTGCCCGCCTTGTACGGATGTAACAGTGTGTGTGAAACGGCTCTGTTGAGTTTTAAGAAATCAGTGTTACGGTAGATGTGCCTCGCACCCTTTCTCTGATTTTGCAGACAGCCCTGTTTTCCGGTTAGGCTGGTGTTATCGGTCACCTGAAAGAGTTAACAGTGGAAATAAAAGTAGAAGTGTGGATATCGCTCAGACCCGAGTCCCAGGTGCCCTCGCCACCAAACTCCGGCCGTCGCCGCAGGCCCGCGCCATTTTCCCCGAAAACCCGGGGCTGTCTCCGGCGCTGTTTGTTCCCGGCCGCTGTGCGTCCCACGGCCCCCGGCGGCTCTCCCGCGGCTGGGAGAGCACTTTAGCGCTCCGGCGTATTTATAGAAGCGCCGGACCCCCTCGCCGCTGCTTTTCTCAGCTGTTTGTCTGGTTTGTTTTCATTCCATTTCTTCTCTTCTTTTTTTCTGCCTCTCTCTCTCTCTCTCTCTCTCTCTCTCTCTCTCTCTCTCTCTCTCTCTCTCCTCTCTCTCTCTCTCTCTCTCTCTCTCTCTCTCTCTCGTTCGGCTGCTCTCCCCGGCCGCTCTTGGTCCTGTCGGGCTGCTCGCGCGGCGCTGGGGCCGGCCTAACGAGCGCGGAGAGGTCCCGGCGCGGTGCGGCGGTCGGAGCATGCGCCGAGCCGAGCGCGCTCTCATTAGGCCTAATTGGCCACCGGCCCCGGCTGCACGGTCCGGCCGCATTAGCCACACACATTACTGCCCTCCTGGGCGCTAATGGCCGCCCGGCAGGCCGGCGTTTATGGACAGGGGTGAGAAGGTGTGTGTGTGTATATGCTAGTGTGTGCTTGTGTGTGTGTGTGTGTGTGTGTGTGTGGTTGTGGGTTTGGGTGTGTGTGTGTGTGTGTTTGGGTGTGTGTGTGTGTGTGCGTGTGTGTGTGTGCATGTGTGTGTGTGGGTTTGGGTGTGTGTGTGTGTGTGCATGTGTGTGTGTGGGTTTGGGTGTGTGTGTGTGTGTGTTTGGGTGTGTGCGTGTGTGCGTGTGCATGTGTGTGTGTGGGGATTTGGGTGTGTGTGGGTGTGTGTGTGTGTGTGCGTGTGTGTTTGTGGGTTTGGGTGTGTGTGTGTGTGTGTGTTTGGGTGTGTGTGCATGTGTGTGTGTGTGTGTGTGTGTGTTTGTGTGGGTTTGGGTGTGTGTGTGTGTGTGTGTGTGTGTGTGTGTATGTTGGGAGGAGGGAGGGAAAATAATCAAATAGCTTTATCAGAGATGCAGACTGGCTCGAGCCTGTTTTGAACAGCGTGCCTGGATCAATGTTCAGGGGGTGGTCTGGAAAATTCCTGCTCCAAGCAGCAGTGGCCTTAATGTTCTACACGCTGTAGTGAATGGCCTACTGTAGGCCCATTACAAGGCCTTGCTTTACAGGGAATTGTATTTGCAGAGCGGTGGAAGACTGGGGTTCATTTCCCTGCTGGCCCAGTGCTGGTTTACCCTCGAGCAAGGCACACCTGAAATTCAGCTGTGTTCATGGGTCACACGTAGGATGAGAATCTTCCCTGGATGATGCCTTCTGCTAAGCAAACTGTGGTCAGGGTGCTACGGTGCTCCCATTTTAGTAGCATTTGTTCCTGAAAATTGATGTGTGCTAACTGTAAAAATCATTTTGGTGAACATCTTCTATTTTATGTGTTAATGTGCTCCTAAATTTTTCACCTTAGGAGTGCATGTATTCCTAGGAAAAAAATTTTGCCCTGGTGTTAAAAGAATCTATTTAGAATCACAGCTTTCTCAACAAAACTTTCTCAGAGTGATTTCACTGAATCGATATGTTCACTCATACATAAAACCAAAGGATTAGGGCAAGCACATTATGTGTGCGTGCGTGCTTGCGTGCGGTGCGTGCGTGCGCGCGTGTGTGTGTGTGTGTGTGTGTGCGTGCGTGCGTGCGTGCGTGCGTGCGTGCTTGCGTGCGGTGCGTGCGTGCGTGCGGTGCGTGCGTGTGTGTGTGAGTGTGTGTGTGTGTGTGTCTGTGTGTGTGTGTGTGTGTGTGTGTGTGCGTGCTTGCGTGCGCTGCCTGCGTGCGTGCGTGCGTGCGTGTGTTTGTGTGTGTGTGTGTGCGTGCGTGCGTGCGTGCGCGTGTGTGTGTGAGTGTGTGTGTGTGTGTGTGCGTGCGTGCGTGCATGCGTGTGTGTGTGTGTGTGTGCGTGCGTGCGTGCGGTGCTTGCGTGCGTGTGCGTGTGCGTGTGTGTGTGAGTGTGTGTGTGTGTGCGTGCGTGCGTGCGTGCGTGCGTGCGTGCGTGCGTGCGTGCGTGCGTGTGTGTGTGTGTGCGTGCGTGCGTGCGGTGCTTGCGTGCGTGTGCGTGTGTGTGTGAGTGTGTGTGAGTGTGTGCATCCTCTGGGGGAGAGAGCTGTGTGTGAGCTGCTCTGTAATCCCCCTGCTCTGGAGAGTAAATGGCAGGAGTGTGTGCTCAGGGAGCCAGCGCTGGGGAAGGGGGATCGAGCGGGCGTTTGTCATTAGAGCCTCCCAGCTGCCGGACCTCTGCAGTAAATGTCAGCTAATCCCCCGGGTTCCCCTCCCCTGCTCACAGACGGGAGAGGGAACCAGGATTCCGAATCAGGGCCATCTTCAATCTGCATGGCAGAATAGATTAATCAGTCTGCACAAATCAAATCAGCCTCCTGTTGAAGAGACCGGGGCCCTGCCACCCCTGTGCAAGAGCTGCAGTGAGTGGGCTTGGCTCCCTCCCCAGAGCGGAAAGCACTCCAGTCAGACAGACAGGCAGGCAGGCAGGCAGACAGGCAGGCAGGCAGACAGACAGACAGGCGGCCAGACTGACAGACAAACAGGCAGGCAGGCGGGCAGACAGACAAAGAGATGGACGGACAGGCAGGCAGGCAAACATACAGACAGACAGACAGACAGGCAGGCAGGCAGATAGACAGGCAGACAGACAGACAGATAGACAGACAGACAGGCAGGTTGGCAGGCAGATAGACAGACAGACAGGCAGGCTGGCAGGCAGATAGACAGACAGACAGGCAGGTTGGCAGGCAGGCAGACAGACAGACAAAGAGACAAACAGACAGACAGACTGACAGACACGGGGAACCCACTCGCCACCAGTCACGTGTCACATCTCTGCACCAAAGCTGCTATTACTGTCCCCATTAAACCAAATCAGTGAGAGAGAAAAACAAAGCAGGTCCCTAAAAACAGAAGTGAATTTGACTCACTTGCAGAGAGCATTATCAGTAGGGGCCCATCCGCGGCTCCCACGCGCAGTACCAGTCCCGTTTCCATATCTGCAGCACGCACAGACGGCTGGGGTTTTTTCCGTCGGAGGGGATGAAATGCAGTTAGCCTTGCGTTACCTGAGAGAGCGCGTTTCCTGCGTCTGTTTAAAATGCGTCTGGCTGTGTCTGGAGGTGGGGAGAATGAATTAGCCCTCCTTATTCATGCTGCAGATGCCATTATGCAGGGTGATTCACTGTACACGGCTGGCATTTCACACACACAGGCAGCAGGATGTTTACTAAACTGATTCAGGGTTGCTGCCTACTGTTGCAGTGCCCCTCAGTGATTCAAATGGAGCAAAAAAAAAACATCTCTGGTCTTTGCTTGACTGTTGAAAATGTGGAGATTTAAATATGTTTTATTACACTGTTTACTCGCTTATCAGACGCTCGTACCACAGCAACAGTGTGGGCAGATTTCCTGGGTGCCACGGGTAACCCATAAATACACTGTTTCTGTTTACTGACTGATGCTCTCCACCTCTGCGGGTGATTCGCTCATTGCAGCAATCAAATCGTCTTCCAGGCTGGTTCTGGTTCGGTTCGATCCTGGTTCTGGTTTGGGCTCTGGGCCCTGGTCCTGGTTTGGATCCTGGTCCTGGTTTGGGCCTTGGTCCTGATTTGGGCCCTGGTCCTGGTTTGGACTCTGGTCCTGATCTATAGCTGTCTGCCGGTGGTGCAGTTGTGGTCTGTGGCAGGTGTGCTGTGGTTTGGGGCAGTGGGCTGCTATTGCAGGAGAGCAGAGCCCACAGCGGCTCCCTTGTGGTGGGGAGGAGGGCGACTCTGGGCTTTTGCCCAAATCCATAGCCCGCTCGGCCAGCCTGGCCCTCAGCGGCCTGGCAGGGGACTCCATCTGCCTGAACTGGAGCTCCAGAACTCCTCCCCTGGGCTGGGCTGAGCTGGGCTGGGCTGGGCTGGGCTGGACTCCACTACTGGCACCAGCTACCATCTGAGGAAGAGGGAAAGGAAGACATCTCGAGAGAGAGAGGGGGAGAGAGAAAGAAGGAAGAGGGAGAGGGAAGGATAGAGAGAGGGTGAGGAAGAGGGAAAGGGAGAGGTCTTGAGAGAGAGAGAGTGGGAGAGAGGGAAGAGGGGAGGAGAGAGAAAGGGTGAGGAAGAGGGAAAGGGAGAGGTCTTGAGAGAGAGGGGGAGAGGAAGAGAGAGAGGGAAGAGGGAGAGGGAGGGAGAGAGAAAAAGGGTGAAGGAGAGGGAAAGGAAGAGAGAGTGGGGGGAGAGGGAGAGGTCTCGAGAGACAGGGAGGAAGGGAAACCAAGCAAGAAACAGAGCGGGGGAGGCAAAGAGAGAGACTTATTAATGAATAATTGTTGAATTATTAATTGTTGTATTTTTGATGTTATTATTCATAGTAATATAATTTGTAGTTTAAAGCAATTCGTTTATGAAGTTGTTGTTGGTAAGATGATTAAGGAGAAAAGAGTAATCACCTTTCTGTGCTGCTATTTTAATCCCATCAGAACCTCAGCTTGTATTGGTGGCTGTTCACCCACACTGCACTGCAGCACTGTTTAAAGCAGCCAGAATAATGGGCTTGGGTGGGAGAGGCAGTGGGAGGGGAAAGACAGACGGAGAGGACAGGTTTCCGTCTGTGCGCTGAGAGGAGCCTGTCTGATCCGGTACTCACCTGGCCGTCAGCTCAAACTGCAGCTGCCGGCTCCCTCATTAGAAACAGCGGCCCTGGCCGGCCCTGCCATGCTAACGCTAACGCTAACGCTGATGATGTCTTTCCTCCGTTCCCTCCAGACTGGTTCGGCGTGGAGCTGCGGCTGAACTCCAAGGAGACGGGCCAGATGCTGACCAGCACGGAGGTCAAGTTCTACAACTGCAGCGTGCACCAGCTGTGAGTCCCCCCCCCCCCTCCCCTCGCCTTCCCCTCTCAGCCCTGCGATTGGAGCAGGCCGCACGCGCGCAGACACGTTTAACCTCTGACCCCGGGGCTCCAGCGGAGAGCCTCCCCGCGGACGCCGAGCGCAGAGGAGCCCAAACAAAGACAGAATTAATTAGGGAAACCGTCCCCCCGCAAACAAGCAGGCCTGCGCAGGCCCGCACTGCAACCTGCCCGCAGCCAGCTGCACAGTAATTACTCTGGGAGTTCTCCGTCCTCACGACCCACTTTCCACTCGCCCTTAATTATTGCTTATACAAATTAAATGTTGGGACTCGGAATTGATAGAACAAAGTGTTTCTGTACGCGTGTGTGTGTGCGTGTGTGTGTGTGTGTGCGTGCGTGCGCGTGTGTGTGTGTGTGTGCGTGTGTGTGTGTGTGCCTGTGTGTGTGGGTGGAGGGAGGTTAATGGAAGAGATGGTTTTTTGACTTCAAACCTCATTATTCTGGACAATGAGGGAATGTCCCCTGGAGAGGCTGGACAAAGGGAGACCTTAAGCTCTCAGAAAAGAGCTTCATTCACGTCCCTCCATACCAGCACAGCTGGATGTGTGCCCTCCACCCTGGCACAGCTCGATGTGTGCCCTCCATACTGGCACAGATGGACATGTGCCCTCCACACTGGCACAGCTGGATGTGTGCCCTCCACACTGGCACAGCTGGATGTGTGCCCTCCATACCAGCACAGCTGGATGTGTGCCCTCCACACTGGCACAGCTGGATGTGTGCCCTCCATACCAGCACAGCTGGATGTGTGCCCTCCACACTGGCACAGCTGGATGTGTGCCCTCCATACCAGCACAGCTCGATGTGTGCCCTCCACCCTGGCACAGCTGGATGTGTGCCCTCCATACCAGCACAGCTGGATGTGTGCCCTCCACCCTGGCACAGCTGGATGTGTGCCCTCCACACTGGCACAGCTGGATGTGTGCCCTCCACCCTGGCACAGCTGGATGTGTGCCCTCCACCCTGGCACAGCTGGATGTGTGCCCTCCATACCAGCACAGCTGGATGTGTGCCCTCCATACCAGCACAGCTGGATGTGTGCCCTCCATACTGGCACAGCTGGATGTGTGCCCTCCACCCTGGCACAGCTGGATGTGTGCCCTCCATACTGGCACAGCTGGATGTGTGCCCTCCACCCTGGCACAGATGGACATGTGCCCTCCATACCAGCACAGCTGGATGTGTGCCCTCCATACCAGCACAGCTGGATGTGTGCCCTCCACACTGGCACAGCTGGATGTGTGCCCTCCACACTGGCACAGCTGGATGTGTGCCCTCCACACTGGCACAGCTGGATGTGTGCCCTCCACACTGGCACAGCTGGATGTGTGCCCTCCACCCTGGCACAGCTCGATGTGCGTCAGGCCTCTAATGCTATTCTTGACAGTCGCGCGCGGCTCGGAGCTGGAAACACTCGGATAAACACGTTTTGTGTAAAAAATCTCTCGCAGCGTTTCTGCACGTTATTTTTGGGGCGTGAGCGCGACGTCGGGGCACAGCGAGCGGAGTAGCGCTGAGAGTGTGCTGAGCCCACAGGCCTGGCTCCGCACCCCCAAACCGGTCAGGTGCTCCTGGCTGCCGCTGGCTGGGATTAGCAGCGCGGGGCCTAGCGCAGAGGGTCGCTGCCTCTCACAGGTGAACGCCCGGAGCTTCGACGAGCCCGGAGACCGTTCGCTCCGCGGCCGGTCTGAAGGGGGCCCGAGCGGGGGCAGGGCGGGGTTACTGAGCCTCCTGCTCACCCCGCCCGGGCTGGAGCAGCACTGCACATCCTCCTCAGCCAGCCGGCTGCCTTCCGAGCGGCTGATCCTTAAAGAATCTCAGCGGCGGGGAGCGGCTCAGCCCATCGCCGCCGCGCTGTTGTCCTTGGACAGCTCCCCTCACTCTGTCTCCTGGCGCCGTTACCGCGGCGATGAGGAGCAGGTTTGCCACGCGGCGGAGCAGCTGATGCCCGTGCACCGTGAGACGCTCTCACTCCGCCCGCACGGCAGGACCAGGACCGTGACACGCTCTCACTCCGCGTGGGCGGCAGGACCAGGACCGTGACACGCTCTCGCTCGGGGACCAGGACCGTGACACACTCTCACTCCGCGCGCACGGCAGGACCAGGACCGTGACACGCTCTCGCTCGGGGACCAGGACCGTGACACACTCTCGCTCGGGGACCAGGACCGTGACACACTCTCGCTCGGGGACCAGGACCGTGACACACTCTCGCTCGGGGACCAGGACCGTGACACACTCTCGCTCGGGGACCAGGACCGTGACACACTCTCACTCGGGGACCAGGACCGTGACACACTCTCGCTCGGGGACCAGGACCGTGACACGCTCTCGCTCGGGGACCAGGACCGTGAGACGCTCTCGCTCGGGGACCAGGACCGTGACACACTCTCGCTCGGGGACCAGGACCGTGAGACGGGCAGGTCACACTGCTGTCTGCCTGGCGCTCTCCTCCTCCGCCTCTCTCTCCCTCTCTCTCTGTCTTTCTCCGCTCTGCCTCTCTCTCTCCCTAAACTGTCTCTCTCAAAGCTGTCTGTCTCAAATGTGTCCCTCTCTCTCATTTCCTCTCACACATCTCTCTCCCTCACTTTCTCTCTTCTTCCCCCTTCTCCCTCTGTCTCTCTCCCTTTCCCAAACTAGATGCCCTGCACAGAACCAGGCCTGGAACATAAAAGGCACCAGAACCCCCCCCCCCCCCCCCCACTCCCAGTCCCCTGCAGGCCTCGTTCACCGGCCGGCCTTTCCTCATTGAAAGCGCAGCGTCAGCACAGCTGAGAGGGGTGACGGGCGAGGGGCTCGTCTAAATCAGAACGCCTCTCCTCGGGCCGCACCCCCTCCCCATCCCAGCGCCGGTGCCCTGACGTCTCTTTCGCCGCTCTTTGACTTTGGGCTAAGCGTTTTGGCAGCTCTGCCCTCCTCTCCCCTCCCACGCTCCCCCCCCCCCCCAGCTCGCATCGCTGCCCCAAAATCCCTCTCCTTTCGTCCTGTGACTCCGCGACGCTCGTCTGAGCGCCAATTATGAGCTCTGGAATCCATTAAAATAATCAGGGCGCGTAGCGGGGACTCAGTCAGGTGTGGCGGAGGCAGGGAACACGTTTTCCTTTGGGGCGGGGGGGTGGGGGAGGGGGGGAATCAGCAGCCATTCTTTTGAAACGGCTCTGTTGATGAGAAGTCACACCCCCCCCCACCACCCCCTGCTACTTCCCGTTTGCTTTTGCTGTGATGAATATTCCATTGTAAACACTCATGCATAATTCAGCCACCTGTAAAAGCAGGAGGAGGCGCTGCTCCCCCCCCCCCCCCCCCCCGCCGCGGCTCCGTCGCGTCTGCCGACGCCCGCCAGGAAGGAGCGCGGTACCTGCCGCGATACCTGCTGCGGTTCCCGTGGCGGTGTCGAGCGGGATTTTGAGGGCGTTCGGGGTGAGGGTGACGGCGGGCGCGCGTACGTCCGCGACGCGGTCGGGAGGCTCCGTTAAGAGTGGCGCTCGGCTGCGGCACAAGCTGATGCCCCCCCCCCCCCCCCGTGACCCCCCCCCCCGCCGCTCCCGAGCCCGCTGTCTCTGAGTCACCGCGCTGACACACGGCGCACGCGCCCAGAGCTAACGGCTAGCAGCCCACGCTCTCTCACTTCCTCGTTCGCTGATAGCGCGGTGCCTGGAGGGCGGGCTCTTGTTCTGTGGTACTGGGAGCTGGATGGCGGAGGAAAGGGGGTGTGGAGTTCGGACGCGGTGCGCTGACCTCTCGACCCCCGCTCCCCTCGTCCTCTACACTGCGTGCGCAGGATCGTTTGTCCGCCTTTTCCAGGCTCTCCATCCAGCACCATTACTGCGACAATGCTTGACTAACGCTAACCGCAGGGGAGCCGTGTGAGAGCCTTTCATTCTGCACCGCCGCTTATTTTCCCAGCAGACAACATTTTCCAGGCTGACATGCAATGTTTACTACTGCTAACCTCGTCTGTAAATCATTTAAACTGCCTGCTTTCATTTTAATGGCACATTTACAGTAACAGAGGCATACTATTACAAAAGGGTAACCACAGCAACAGCTTTACAGTACTACTACTACTGCTACTGTTAATACTACTGCTACTACTACTACTACTACTGCTACTACTAGTATTACTACTACTGCTACTGTTAATACTACTACTAATACTACTACTACTGTTAATACTACTAGTACTACTACTACTACTACTGCTAATACTGTTACTACTAATACTACTGCCACTGCTATCACTAGTACCACTACTACTGCTAGTACTACTACTACTACTACTGCTACTATTAATACTACAACTACTACTACTACTACTGTTAATACTACTACTACTACTACTACTGCTAATACTGTTACTACTAATACTACTGCCACTGCTATCACTTGTACCACTACTACTGCTAGTACTACTACTAATACTACTGCTACTAATTTAAAAAAAGAATAAATAAATAAATGTAAAATAATAGTGATTTTTAGAACTTGGTTTACATTGCACCTTTCGTTCATATCTTAGGAACATATAACACTAAATGCTTTACATAAGTAAAATGATACAAAATGAGCACAAAATCATTTTTTTTGAGCACAAAATCACATTTTAGGATGGCAAATCAAAAGGATTTGCCATCCTAAAATACTTACCCCCCCAATAAAAAATACATGTTAATTACAATTAAACAGTGAAGAGGATGAAAAGGAATTAGCACAAAACCAAGCTCAACAAAAGGCCTTTTTAAATGCCTTCTCTATATGCTGTGAAGCGTATTATGACAAACGATTTGTAGAAGGCGTTACGTAGATAATTCTCGATTTGATTTGAAAATGTTTGTCTTCTGTTGTTCGTTAAAATCTGGAACCAAGTGGGGCCTGGGGGCCTGGATTGGAACATAACTGTGTGCTCTGCTGGGCTCTGCTGCGCATGATGTAGCAGGGTCTGAGTTTCTGTCTGTCTGTGTGTCTGTCTGTCTGTCTGTCTCCCCTCCCAGGTGCCTGTCCTGTGTGAACAGTGCCTTCCGCTGCCACTGGTGCAAGTACCGCAACCTGTGCACCCACGACCCGACCAGCTGCTCCTTCCAGGAGGGCCGCGTGAATGCCTCAGAGGTACAGAGCGTTCCCCGTCTCTGTGTGACGCCTGTGGGGCTGCGCTGTGCTCTTGGGTTACAGTCTGTCTGTAACGCCGCGGAAACTTTCTCACCAGAATCAGAGCCGCAGAGCTGCCCTGCTCTGCCTTTCACTGAGAGATCGGATTCTGCCGCTGGAGAATCAGATAGCATCTGCGTGTGTGTGTGTGTGTGTGTGTGTGTACTGTGCACTATGTGTGTGTGTGTACTGTACAGTGTGTGTGTGTGTGTGTGTGTACTGTGCACTATGTGTGTGTGTGTACTGTACAGTGTGTGTGTGTGTGTGTGTACTGTGCAGTATGTGTGTGCGTGTGTGTGCATGAGTGTGCGTGTGTGTATGTGTGTACTGTACAGTGTGTGTAAGTGTGTGATTGTGTGTGTGTACTGTGCACTATGTGTGTGTATGTGTACTGTGCATTTTGTGTGTGTGTGTGTACTGTGCAGTGTGTGTATGAGTGTGTGTGTGTGTACTGTGCACTGTGTGTGTGTGTGTGTGTGTGTGTGTGTGTGCACTGTGCAGTGTGTGCGTGTATACTCCAGTGTGTGAGCTGGCTGCTGGGTGTGAATGGGGCTCATTGATCAGCTGCGGTACCTGAGGGGCGTGTGGAGGTGAGGCTGTGGGTGGGCCGGCGCTGCCCACTTCTCCCTCTCAGTGCCCTGGAGAGCCAGCGGGCTGAGCTGTGTGACACTCACACTACCACAGAGCATTACTCTCCCTCTGCACTGGCTGCTCTAACCTTTCCTGCACCGGCCCAGCCCTGTGTCAGACATCTTCCTTATTAGAACCACAACCACGTATGTTAACCTTTGCAGCATCAGATGGGCACCACTTGTGTTTTCATTTATGGGGTGCATTTATGTCTCTTGGTGCTGTTTGTGTATGTTCTGCTCTGAGAAAGCCGTTGTAGATGCCAAAATGTCGGTCTGCGCTCTTCATTAGATGTGCTTAACATGAAGCTCTGTGCGTTCCAATGCTTTTTTTATTGTTGCTATTGGAGTTAGCCCTTAAAAGGTCCCTTTTGTATGCGGCTCCTCGCTGTGTTTGACCTTTGACCCCGGCGCGGCCCGCAGGACTGCCCCCAGCTGGTGCGCTCGGAGGAGATCCTGATCCCGGCGGGCGAGGTGAAGCCCATCACGCTGAAGGCGCGCAACCTGCCGCAGCCGCAGTCGGGCCAGCGCGGGTACGAGTGCGTCCTGCACATCCAGGGCGTCAGCCACCGCGTCACCGCCCTGCGCTTCAACAGCTCCAGCGTGCAGTGCCAGAACAGCTCGGTACGGCACCAACGCACACGCATACGCACACGCATTTACACACTCACACGCTTACGCATACACACACACACACACACGCACACACACACACACCCAGAACAGCTCGGTATGGTACCAACGCACATGCACGCACACACACACGCATTTACACGCACACACACACACACACACACACACGCTTACGCACACACACACACACACACACACATTTACACACTCACACGCTTACGCATACACACACACACTCACACGCTTACGCATACACACACACACACACACTCACACGCTTACGCATACACACGCACACATTTACACACTCGCACGCTTACGCATACACACACACTCACACGCTTACGCATACACACACACACATTTACACACTCACACGCTTACGCATACACACACACACACACACGCTTACGCATACACACACACACACACACACACACGCTTACGCATACACACACACACTCACACGCTTACGCATACACACACACACACACTCACACGCTTACGCATACACACACACACACACGCTTACGCATACACACACACACTCACACGCTTACGCATACACACACACGCATTTACACACGCACACACACACGCACACACACGCTTACGCACACACACACACACACGCTTACGCATACACACACACACACGCACACACACGCTTACGCACACACACACACACACACGCTTACGCACACGCACACACACACACACACATTTACACACACACACACGCTTACGCACCCACACACACACACATACACACACACGCACACGCATTTACACACACACACACGCTTACGCACACACTCACACACGCACACGCACACACACACACACACGCTTACGCACACACTCACACACACACATGCACACACACACGCACACGCTTACGCACACACACACACACACACACATTTACACACACACACACACACACATACACGCACATACACACACGCACACACACACGCACACACACACACACACACACACTTGGGCATTCACTTTCCCAGTCCCAGAGTACAATATACAAAGAAATATTAATAGAACAGAATAAATATCATCTCCACTCCCCAAAACGGCACATCCACGCACCCGCCCGCTCCCTCCGAATCCCCCGAGAACATCCAATTATAAAAACAGGGTAAATACCACCAGCATTCCCTCACAAAAACGTGTCCCTCCTCAGTTCATCTCCGGCACCCTCCCCCCTCCCGTCCCTCCGCCCTGTTCTCCCGCCGGCCCCTGTCCCCGGGGACGCTGCGAGCGCTGAATACGTTATCATCAGATCAGGATGAGCAGCTCCCGGCGGCCACTTCCCCCCCCCCCGCGCGTGCGGGCCGGGCGGGCGGGACTCACACGGGGTGCGGGTCTGGTGGGGGGGGGGCGGGGGGTAATTGCTATGGAGAGGGCGGCTGCACGCCGTGGTCCTCCAGCCCAGCCCGGGCGGGGCGGGGCTCCGCACACGCGCCTGACTGACAGACCGCCGCGCGGGACCGGCGATGGAGCCGCCGGGGAGATACGGGCACGAGGCGCGAGGTCGTTACCCGGCCTGCCAGCCCGTGACACTCCGCTGGCGTTCTGGGGGGATGGGGTGGGGTGGGGTGGCATTACACACCGTGCACGTGCGTTCACTGACCTCCTCAAACTGAGAATGTTGAGAAGTGCGTCAATCACATTATGCCAATCTGAGGGAAACGTTAGGTCATCATTCAGGTTCTAACCCGAGCTCTCTCTCCCTCTCTCTCTCTCTCCCTCTCTCTCTCTCTCTCTCTCTCTCTCTCTCTCTCTCTCCCTCTCTCTCTCTCTCTCTCTCTCTCTCCCTGTGTCTCTCTCTCTCCCTCTCTTTCTCTCACAGTATGTTTATGAGGGCATGAAGATCAGCGAGCTGCCAGTGGACTTCTCCGTTGTCTGGAACGGCAACTTCATCATCGATAACCCCGAGAACATTCAAGGTAGGGTACCCCCCCCCCCTTTCCCGCTCTCTGAGCGTGTCAGGCACCAGAGAAACTCGCAATCTGCTCAAAGCCTATGAGAACACACCCCCCGCGTCCCGCCCATGTCACAGTTTCGTCTCCATCGATCCGACTCCCGCTACAGACAAGACCCCGTTCAGGGGCAATCACACTTTCCCCTCACACACTTAAAAAAAACCATCTTCAAACAATTTGTTTTCTCTGCTGGGTAGAGGAAGCGGCAAATGCCTTTTTGATTTTACTGCGGTGAAATGAAAAGAGGGGACCAGACAGAATGAAGAATTGTTGTATAGATAAAGTAAAAGCTGCGAATTGTTTTCTGCCCGCGGGGGAAGCAGAAGTGTGAGATGCGTGCGGAAGTCCCCGACAAGGCCTCCCGTCCTCGATGCCGTCCGCCCGCCTGTTGTAGCGGACACGTCCGCGTTTAGCCGCTGCCGCGCGCGCGAGCGAGCGCTGGGGAAGAGCCGCCGCCGGCTAACGCTCGTATCGCGGGGCAGATGATTCCGTTAGGGGTCTGCGTTAATAACGTGAATCCGACACGGATAAATCCGCCAGGGGTCTGCATCACAGAGTTATTTGGAAAAAGGAGGAATTCTGGGGGACCAAAAAACTAATTGATGTTCTTCAGTGTGGTCATTAGCATTTGTTCACTTACAGAAACTTTCATTTGAATGTACCGCTTGGAAAAATACGTCTATTTTCAATAAAGAAATAGATCTTTAAAAAAATGTATTTAGCTATTTTGGTCCCAGCCTGGCTATTATGCTACCCCACTGACATCAGTCACTTACTATGCACCTGCTATGGCCCTTCATGATATCTTGTGCTTTTATGTACTGGCAGCTGCTACTGGTGCTAACACTGATGATTAAGCGTTGGCTCTGCTTGTTGCCCAGGCCTTATGTATGCACTTTTGTCAGTTGCTCTCAATAAGAGCGTCTGCTAAACCTCTAAATTAAAAATGTGAAGGCCAGTTTGGGGGGCGTGCTCGTTCCCTACACCTCTAACTTTGCCCCTCTCCCAAACCGTGGCCTGGCACAGCCGCGGTGCTGTTCCGTAACCATGGAGAACGCGCGTGGTGGGCGCGGCCGGTCTGCGTGCGCCCGGCTTGTGACGTCTGGTCCGCAGGACGTTTTTCAGAGAATCTAACGTAAGCGCTCCCGGCGCTTTTCCCAGCCTTCCCTCGAACGCCGTTCTTCCTGAGTGACAGGCAGCATTGTCGCAGCGCTCTTTTCTCCAGACGCGCAGGCGACGCACCTCGCCTGAGAGGTACACGCAGCGTCCATTCATCCACTCACGCAGCCGTCATTGAAGCAGGTCAGGTTAAGTGCCTCTCGCTCCAGGGCAGAACGGCAGCGCTCTGCCTGCGCGTCGAACCCGCAGCCTCGAAGGCGCACGTTCGCTTCTGCATGAGCATTGTGCTGCTCGACCGTCAGTGCCATCTCAGAACGCTCTGCAGTTTTGTTTAAGAAAAAAAGTTTTATTGTGGAAGGTCATTCATATTCAGCAGACCTGCTGTTTCAGCACCTGCTGTTTTATTCTGAAAATGTTACAGGCACGTATCTCCGTGATTTCTTTCACAGCTAAATGACCGCCAGGGGACCGTAGGAGGTTTTACTCGGCCTGGGTGTTGTAACCGTGACTTGACTGCTTGGGTATCGTTCCCATAGTGATGTTATCCCACAGCCGAACAGAAACCTGACCACGGCGAACCCTGACGTTCGTTAGCCGGCCAGGCGTGCGTGACCGGGCTCCTCCCTCCTCTCTTCCCACAGTGCACCTGTACAAGTGCGCGGCGCAGCGGGACAGCTGCGGGATGTGCCTGAAGGCGGAGAGGAAGTTCCAGTGCGGCTGGTGCACGGGGGAGGGGCGCTGCACCCTCCGACACCACTGCCCCGTCCCCACCTACGCCAACCGCTGGCTGGACCTGTCCAGCAAGAACGTCAAGTGCACCAACCCCCGCATCACCGAGGTCAGCCTTCTCCCCTCCCCCCCCCCCCCCCCCAGCTGCAGACTGAGTTTACGCGCTCCTCTTTCCCAACGCTTACCAAATTGAGCTTACACCCACACAGAGACTGGAGAATTCAGTAAAGAGTCTGCGCTTCTGCGCTCAGCACAAGAGAAGTTATTTGAGGGGAGAAAGAAAATACATAAAATTGAATATAGAAAATTGCAGTTTCTTGTATTTTCTGTACTTTTCTTCTTCCTAATGGCATATCGGAGAGAATGTGCGCTCGGGTGAAGTGCTGGCAGGGTACTTTGTAAAAGAGTAAAAGCAGATATTTGTGCTGAAATGTGTGACCCCTGCGCTGCTCAGATCCCAGTTTTTGCTCGTCTTTCCTGGTGAATGTGAATGAGGGAGTGGGCGTGCCCCCGGGGGACTGGACTGGCGGATGCTGGAAGTAATAGTGCTGTTTGGGCTCCGGCTCTCTCTCCCTCCCTCTCCCTCCCTCTCGCTCTCTCTGCTAAATCAATATGCAGGGAGAGAGCAGCTGGTGTTTGTTTTCATGGCGGGAGAGCGAGCATGTGTGTGTGTGTGTGTGTGTGTGTGTGGGTGAGCACGGACGGGCTTCTCCTCCGCACACCTCCAGCGACATTTGGGGGGGGGGGGGGCTCGACCGTCCCTCTGAGATCCTGCCATGCCTCAGCACTGCTTCTGCACAGCCTGGAGCTCCGTGTGTGTGTGGTGTGTGTGCATATATATACGTGTGTGTGCACAAGTGCATGTGTGAAATCATAGCTCTTTTCAATACGGATCGATTCTTTGGAAACACTCCAGATTGTCAGCTCTCATGTCCGCTGAACATAAAGGTTGATGGCCCCACATGTGCTGCGTGGAGCCCAGAGGAACAGCCCCCTTTGCCCAGGCAACACCGTGCTGCAAAATGGCACAGAGAAGAAAGGCCTGCGATTCGAGTGTTCCTGAGCCGTGCGCTCCACCTCTGAGTTAGCGCTGTAGCCTCGCACGGCGGAGGTTCTGTGTTCGAGTCCCGGTCGCCCGGGTCCTCTCTGCGTGGAGTTCGCGCGTTCTCCCCGTGTCTGCGCGGGTACTCCGCGTTCCTCCCACACCGAAAGACGTGCGCGTCAGCTGAGGCGTTATGCTGCCACTGCGCTTGACCAGGGCACTGCCCTCAGAACCCAGCTCGGTCCCGAGGCGTTGCACTGAGGCCAGATCACCCCACGGGGGTTCAATAAAGTACACCCATCTCTCCCTCTCTATCTGAGAGCAAATGAGCAGCTCCTGCTTGTTTCACAGGGGTCTGTGGTCACGGAGGCGCTCCTATCGATGTTACTATTCATAACCCGAGCTGAGAGCAGAAGAGGCTATCGATCGCAGCCGCGCCGCACCCCGCTGTAGAGCGGCAACGTCTCCTGACAGGAGCCGCCCCGCGCCGCCCCGCGCCGCCGCCGTCCTCGCCGGTCATTAGCTCCCCGCGCGCGTGCAGTTACGTACGAAGGCCCCGGCGCGGGCGCTTTATTTCCGGCCGGCCCGGGCGCGTCTCGGCTGGGGCGGCGGGAGTCACGCTAAAACATGGTGTTTAATTATGTGTGGTTGCGCTCCATCGCTCTGTGTTTAACCCCTCCGCCCCGGCGCCTATGGATTGCTTCTCCTCGGCCGTTTGCTTCCCCGCGCCCCCTGGTCTGCCCCCGTGCGCGCCAGCCAATTAAAAAGTGAAGTTAATGAGTTCCCTAATTGATTTGCTACACTGTAGCCTAAACAGCCCGGAAGTGCGCATCTCCCTCTCGCGCTCTTTCTCCCTCTCTCTCCATCTCTCTCTCCTTCACTTTCTGTCTTTTCGCTTGTCACTCTGTTTGCCTGTCTATCCCTCCCACTCTCAGTCTCTCTTCTCTCTCTCTCTATCTCTCTCCCTTTTTCTGTCTCTCGGCCTGACTGTCTCTCTCTCTCTCTCCTCTCTCCCTTTTTCTGTCTCTCGGCCTGACTGTCTCTCTCTCTCTCTCCTCTCTCTCCCTTTTTCTGTCTCTCGGCCTGACTGTCTGTCTCCCTCTCCGTTTCTCTCCCTCTCTCCTCCGCTCCTTTTCTCTTTTCATTACGCGTCTGGTGTCAGGCTCTGTAGCGTGTGAGCGCTCTTATTGTGGGTATAATTGTATTAGGTTTTGTGCTGTTGCCGTGGCTGCGTGCGAGATGGCAGCGTGTGGCTGTCGGACTGCCAGCGCTTACGAGCCGTCTCCCGGGACACATATCTCTCTCTCTCTCTCTCTCTCTCTCTCCCTCTCTCTCCCTCTCTCTCCCTCCCTCTCTCTCTCTCTCTCTCTCTCTCTCTCTCTCTCTCTCTCTCTCCCTCTCTCTCTCTCTCTCCCTCTCTCTCTCTCTCTCTCTCTCCCACTCTCTCTCTCTCTCCCTCCCTCTCTCTCCCTCTCCCTCTCTCTCTCTCCCTCTCTCTCTCTCTCTCTCTCTCTCTCTCTCTCTCTCTCCCCCCCTCTCTCCGCCTTCCCTTTTCATTAGGGCTGACGCGTGCCCTGCAGCAGGCACTGCACGGCTGCCTGTGGCTCTCACTCCCAGAGCAGGAAAAGAGCAAGGGAAGGGGAGGACAGGAGGAAAAGCCCAAATAACGGAGGGGTAACTAAAGAAGATGTGCAGAGGGAGAGGGAGGGAGAAAGAGAGGAAAGAAGGGCAGAGATAGAGAAAGATAGGGAGGGAGGGATAGAGAGAAAGAGAGGGAGGGAGGGAGGGAGGGAGAAGAAGAAAGAGAGGGAGGGAGTGAGTGAGAGTGAGTGAAAAAATGTAAAGGGGGAAGAAGAATACCGGAGAACTCAAATAGGAAGAGAGAGGGAGATGGAAGAGAGATAAGAAGACAGAGTGAGGAACAGAAAGGAGGGAAAGCATGATGAGCTGCAGAGACGTGGAAGATAGAGATTGAGGGAGACAGGAGGAGTAGAGGAAGGGATAGAGAGATAGAGAAATAAAAAATGGAGGAGGAGAAAGCTGCAGGGCTGCAGAGGGATCAGGGCTGTTATATAACTGAGCTGGCGCGCTCACAATTTCTGCTGTCGTATCGATTTTGGAGCGAGGAGCAAAAAACAATAGCAGGAGGGCACCGGCGTGCGGAGCGCACGGGCCGTGCCAGATCGCTCCCCGGAGACCCCCCTGGAGGACCCCCGCGGATAGAGGGGTCATCGCGGGGTGACCCCGGCTTCACCGGGCCCATCACAAAGGTGAAGAGGTCAGGCCTGCTGTGTGTGTGTGTAGGAAACAGGACTCACTTAGTGCAACATCTGCTGCAAGATATTTACATTAAGGGTTTCTTATTGTTATTTATTAATGCGGTCAATAAAATACCATTTGACTTTTAAAAGGTACGCTCAAATTACAATCATTATTAGCCATTTCCCATAAACTGTGTTGGGCCCGGGAAGTGGTGTGTATTGATACGGCCTAAGGAGGAAAAATCTCCAAAAATGAGGTGACTTTTATCTTAACTTATAAATGGCTTTTGACAGCTGCTTTTGATATCAGAGCATTCAGCATGTCTGCTGTTTAGCTGCTACCAGCTCGCTTGTTTAGGTATTCAGCTATGAGTACGTTTGCGAAACGCCGCCCGGCCTGTTGTCAGCGCACACGGACAAATAATCCCACAGCGCCTCGCTAGTGCACGCGTACATTTCTGAGCTGCCAGATGGAATGTGCGAGTTCCATTTATCTGAACCGTTTTCACACTGTAACCTACAGCTCTGACAACCCCGGGCTGCCGCGGCCGAGGCATCTTCACCGCTAACAATATTAGCGGCAGATCTAGCCCTGTCGGGCGATACATTCAAATGAGTATATTTAGGCATTTAGCAGATGCCCTGCTGCTGAGCAACGTGCCTTTTCTCTCGCGCGGTCTGCTTACGCGGCTGGGTGTTTACTGAAGAAATTCAGATTAAACGCTTTGCGCGAGGGCACGACAGCCGTGCCCCACCTGGGAATCAAACCTGCAACCTCTGAGCTACAAGCGCAGTTCCCCGCTGCTCCCTCTCTGTGCCGCTGAGAGGTAAAGCCTGATCTCGGGTATTGTCTTTATTCTACAAAAGAGCTGGAAATATGCATAGAGGTGAAACCACCAGGCCTCTTTAGAGTGTGTTTTCTTACACCTCCCCTGCAATCAGCTTGCAGAGTCTGGAAAACAGGAAATGAGATTAGTAAGGTTTTAATTGTTTTTGTTTTACCATGAGAGACTCTCATAGCATCTTCATGCTTGTGTTTAAAAAAGAAAGCCCTTATTGAAAGAAATTTCAATTTCCCTTGCGGGCTGAATTCAGTTTGTATGTGCTTTTTTTTTCTTCTTTCTTGTTATGCAAATGAAGCAAAAAATAAATAATTTAGCATGTCTCAGCCCTGTCACCATAAGCTGATTTGTGTACACATGAAGATATGAATTAGTGCCCGTGTTTACAAAGTGATGTATGCGATGATTGTTTAATAATTCTATTAAGCAGCATTTTCTCGCTCGCTGCCACCCCCCCCAACCTTCCCCACCCCCCCTCCCACAAAGTGACATTAATATTAACGACCCCCTCCGCAGAAGGAGCAGGAAATTGCATCAGAGGAAGCTGCAAACTCGATGGGTTTGCCTAAAAGGCACAGGGAGCGCTGGCGTTGGCTCTGATTCTGATCTCCCACCGGCCCTGTTTGTGTCACCTGTGAATGTGCGAGTCTGGGTGTGTTCCCCAAAGCGCAGGCAGCCTTACTGACGTACGGACCGGCTATCAATGAGGAGGGCCTGCCCCCCTGCAAAGGCTGCCCACAGGCACACATACTCACACACCATACACCTGCACACACGCACCACACACACACACACACACACCACGCACACACACACACACGCGCACGCGTGCACACACACACACACCACGCACACACGCGCACGCGTGCACACACACACACCACACACACGCGCGCACGCGTGCACACACACACACCACGCACACACGCGCACGCGTGCACACACACACACGCACCACGCACACACACACGCACACGTGCACACACACACACACACGCACGCATGCACACACACACACACACACACACCACGGACGCACACATGCACACACGCACACACACACGCACACACCACACACACACACACACGCACCACGCACACACACATACACACACACACACCACATACACGCGCGCACACACACACCACGCAATCACATACACACACATGCTCACACACACACACACACACACACACACACACACACACACACACTCACACATTCTCACATTGCGGGATCACTTGCACAGCAGTGTGAACACAGGCTGTGCAGGTCACCTCCAGACACTTTCTCTCTCCTCTTTCTTTCCCTCCCAATCTTGTTCTTTCTCTCCTTTCTTTCTTTCTTTCTTTAGAAAGCAGAGCTGCCTTATCTCTATTTGAAGTGATTAACTGAATTGAAATGGGCAAGCTGGACCATTGCAAATGTGTTTTGAGTTGAAACAAAAGTCAATAAAAGAGCGTATGTAAGCACGTCCTTACATAAATAGAATAAACTGTAAATAAACTGAAATAACATTTAGACATCACAACTCTCCAAATTATTGTCACATCGCAGTGTATTTTATGTGGAATGTACCATGTTTTTATGGGATAGACACCAGAAAACCATGATAGAGTGAGGAAGTGAGTAACTGTCAAATCAGCTATAGCTAGCATCTTTTCCATTAAAGAATCAGCCCATATCGCTATAACATGATGGGCTTAAGAAAGTTACGGTGACACTAATGGAAAACGAGACATATGATTCTATACTAATTTGCTCGCTCAAGGTGGATTTACGTAGATCGTAAGGCAGGAGCTAATTGGCTAGCAGCATCCATCTGCAGCCATTGACAGAGCTAGCACTGTTTGCATCCAGACCATATTTCCTATAATCTGGGCAAGATGGCTAACTAGAAGTTCTCTGGTTGTTTGCTTTGGAAATAATACTCCAACTCCAATCACCTGTGGCTCAAACCTGAAAGGCTGTATTGCGGTAGTCTATCAGGATCAGCGATTATGTCTTCTACAGACTCATAAGAGTCTGCGTCATCTGAGTCACTATTTATATCCTTTGATTCAGAATCAAATATTTCAATGCTGTCCATTTCTGTCATCTTTTCAACCAAATGCTGTCCATTTCTGTCATCTATTCAACCAAATGCTGTCCATTTCTGTCATCTATTCAACCCAAAGGTATAATAGCAGAGCTGTTTGTCTTCCACCTATTGTGTTATGCTGTATCACAGAAGTCATTTTCTGGGATGACTTTGGGTGTTTTTCAGTCAATTTTGTTGCCATACTGACAAGAATTTCAGCTTAATTCAATGAAAAACCTCTCGATTCAAAATCATTAATTTAATATCTTTTGGGGAAGCCATTATGTGGTCCTTATGCTTTAAGAGTCCACATATTTGCGGTACATATGCATTTGTCCCTGTGTGTCGCTGTAGCAGTGAGGGAGAGGGGAGTCTGGGACTGTTTCAGTCTCCAGTGTGTGCTGTGGGGGCGGGCCATTACCCGGCACACATGCTACACCTCCTTCCTTGTAAAATGTCTAAAATGGTGAATGGTCGGACCGATAAAGGCGTCTATTCACAGAGTACTTTACGTGCTCCTCTCCATTAAAAGCTATTGCAGTAAGTGTTACACTGACAGTTATAGCCACTCTTTGAGGGACTCAGGTTATCCCTCTTACCACACGTTTTTTTTTTTTTTTTTTTTGGTGCACAAAAAGCAGCTGTAAATGACTCTTGGAGGACACAAATCGGGGCATTCCCTGTGACGCCAGTGCCTCTCCTGGATGAACGCGAGCACTGCGGTTTTAGCCTCTGTGCAGACAGCGGCCCTCGTGTGACCCACGTGTGCAGTGAAGATTCCCGCAGAACTCAGCAGGACCCCAGCACCCTCACTGCTGGCCCTGCTCTGTCTCTGAGGCCCCGGCCCGGTTCATCGACCCTCTGTGGCTCAGCACAGGCCCAAACGTAGTGTGGTACAGGCGGAGGAGTGGCCTGTGTTTCGGGCAGCACAGTGGCGCAGTGGTTAGTTTACATCTCTCTTTGTGTGTCCTCCGGTCATGTAGGCTCAGTTGTAAAAGTGATGTCAATCTCAACGTGACTGCCCTGATTAAATAATGGTTGAATAAAATGTTGAGCAGTGATAAATAGCGTGCAGTGTGTGTAATGCAGATCGGATGAAAGGGCCACCGTTGGAGGAAATGCAGAATTGAGTCGACGCTTTTTTACCGAAAAGCTTCGGGGTCGTCCCGCGCGACACGACCTTCAGGCAAGACGCCTTCCCTCCTTCCTCCCTTCTGAGTGTTCCTCTGTCAACTCTTCTCCCCTCGCATTTCATCACAGACAGGTTTAACACCGGCCCGGGCATCTGTCTGAGGGTGCGGGACGGCGGGCATTCATCACGCGCCTCGCCCGCGCCCAACAGTGCCAATGCAGCGCGCTGCCAGGGGAGCCAAATTAAATTACAACTTACCTGGTTAACCACCAGCTTCACCCGACATCAGTCTCCCCCAACCGACAGCCCAAAGCCCTGCTTCACTGCAACTCCCGAGGGCTGTAATTGGACCCCTCCTTGAATTAGAGACTTTATTGGAGCTGATTAAATTGAATTATGACTGATGCAGTATATATAGAGAGGGGAAAGTATAGCGAAAGCGTATATCATCTTTACCGCCAGAAAGCCGGCCTCCTAACGGCGGCAGGCTCACCCGGAGGGCGGACCGTAGCGGGCCCTGGATATACTGTAGCGGGGCCCTGGATATACTGTAGCGGGGCCCTGGATATACTGTAGCGGGCCCTGGATATACTGTAGCGGGGCCCTGGATATACTGTAGTGGGGCGCCTGGATATACTGTAGTGGGGCTCTGGATATACAGTAGCGGGCCCCTGGATATACTGTAGTGGGGCGCCTGGATATACTGTAGTGGGGCTCTGGATATACTGTAGTGGGGCCCTGGATATACTGTAGCGGGGCCCTGGATATGCAGTAGTGGGGCGCCTGGATATACTGTAGTGGGGCCCTGGACATGGGTAATGAAACGATGCGCTTTGTGTGGCTCTGTCCACCGGGCCACAGGCCCCCGGGCCGGCGAGCGGGCCAGGCTCAGGACGGCCTGCTCCGTTAAAAAGGCGGGCCGAGCCTCTCGAGCGCAGCGTCAGGCGAAGCGGTGTTTACGCCCCTTCCTGATGACTGGAGGCGCTGGCTGTCAGTAGGGCCGGCTGGCAGAGCGCAGTCCCTGTGTGGAGTGACGCTCTTTCACGCGGTCGGGCCGGCGCAGTGCGAGGGACTTTTCTCTTCTTTTGAGCCGCGCCAAATTTCAGCACCATTCACGGGCGTCGGGTTCCGCATTTTGGCGCGCGGCACATTAGGCAGGTACGGTGCCCGCGCCCCTCCGTCACCCCCCACCTCCACCCCATACCCAGGCTGCCTTCAAAATGGCACCCACCCCCCTCGGCCACGGCTTTTACCCCCCGCCCAACTGGAGTCGGAGCTCGCCCCTCCGCTTATATAACAAGCCCAAAGTCTCCTCCAATTTCGGCAGCCGTGGCCTGATGGGGATATATTTAGCCGCGCATCCTTCCTCCTCCCCGCGTTCCCCTCTATACCCTGCATGCCCAGGCAGCCAGTAAAACATTCATGAATTCAAACCCTGAGGCGATGTGATGACACACTTACTCTACATCCAGCGCAATTAATGTCCACCAAATCTACATTACAATGCAGGAGTCCCATTGGCTTCGGCTAGGCTACGCTAACCGCGCCGCGCTGAAGTGCCCTTCATTTGGGTGGCTTCATTTCTGCTCGTGTGCCCCGTAATGGCGTATTGATTGTGTACATAGCGAGTTCGTGCCGCATGTTGCACACAAGGTGTTCGTCCTCTTTATCTCTCTCTCTCTTTCTCTCTCTCTCTCTCTCTCTTCTTTCCTCTCCCTCGCTCTTCGGCTCTCTGCACTGGAGGTTGGCCAGGATACAGCCACTCCAGGGTTTTATAGCACAGAAGGCACCATGCCATCGAGAGCCAAGGTCATGCTGTGCCGCCATATTGCTTTTTATTGGAAGGTGGGCCGTTGCTAGGGCTAATGCGGCCCTTTATAAGGCGCACACAATGCAGAACTGGAGAAGGCTGTTTCAGCACATATCACCGTAAAAGTCCATGTTTTATATGATGAAGTGTGGTTAGTAAACTATGCGTGAGTCTATTAATATCTCCCAGGACGGGGGTCTGACAGCTCCCTGTTGTGCAGTGTGTGAATGTTTTGTTCTCTATGTACTGTACACATTGCCCTCAGTCTTAGCTCCTCATAAATACTGATGGAGTTCAAATCTGGGGTCAAGAAGAGAAAGTGACATCATCACCCACCCCCCCCCCCCCCCCTTTTGTCACCCTCTCTCCGTACAGGTGACTCCAATGGCAGGACCTCCAGAGGGGGGCACGAGGGTGACCATCCACGGGACAAACTTAGGGCTGGCCTTCTCAGAGCTTGTGGGGAACGTGGAGGTGGCCGGGGTTCAGTGCACTCCCCAGGAGGACGGTTACATCATCGCCGAACAGTACGTCACCAGATGCAGATGTATTCACCCCAATTCGGTAGCACTGAAATACATGTTACACAAGCAGTTTACCCGAGACTCCTGTGACTTCTTTACAGTGGCTTGATCTGCTTTAGGCAGTATATCTTTCTTCTACGTTAGCATCCACAGCTTCGCGGCATGAATATCCCCAGCTGATGAACGGGAACGTGATCGGGTCTTGAGTGGCGGGTCTCAGTGTGAGCTGTGCAGAATGCAGCTGATGAATATGGATGTGTGGGAGAGGCTGCAGGCTGCATAAAGCTGTGTGTTGGCCATCTTAGTGTGAGGTTCCCGTCTTTCTGTGTGCGTGTGTGTGTGTGTGTGTGTGTGTGAGGGAGAGGAAGAGGGAGGGAAGGAGAGAGGGAGAGAGAGCCCATGGCCGTGGTCTGACATTCACAGCTGTCTTCTGTGAGCTGCCCTTACCTGAGAGTGTGGCATATCAGAGCTATCCAGGCAGAACTGTCCCCTCTGTGACACAGGACAGATACGCTGAGCTGAGCAGATCCGCCCTCAGCTACCAGACCACAGGGCCACAGAGCCGCAGCAGCATTCAATCATCCCTGTGTGTAAGCAAGAGAGAGGTGTGTGTGTGTGTGTGTGTGTGTGTGTGCGTGTGTGAGTGTGTGTTTGTGTGTGCGATTGTGTGTGTGTATGTGTGCGTTTGTGTGCATTTGTGTGTGCGTTTGTGTGTGTGTGTGTGTGTGCATGCATGCGTGTGCGATGGAAAAGGAGAGATATGGACGGACCCAATTTAGCATTTCTTAATCTAGTACTTTCCTCACCCTCTTGTTTAATCTCTCTGTATTCTCTTGTCAAATACACACACGGTGAGGTTCTTTTGTGCAGCAGATAGCATGAGGCCGTGGAGATTACTGTGGCGATTACTGTGTGAGGGTCTTGCCGAGCGCTGCGCTCTGATTGGTCTGATGCTGGTGAGATTTTGCGCTCTCTGTTCCTGGGCTCAGCGGTCGCTACCGCACTGCCTGCCGTGCGCCTGCTGTTTATGCCCAGGGTGGAAAGGAGCCGGGCGAAGCTGGAGCCCCTCGCGCTCGCCAGCGTCCGGCCTCCGGGCAGCTCGCGGACATGGCGCCGCGCGGGCTCCTGGTGCGGCTGGCAGCGCGGCCGCCCCTTCAGAGCTGGGGATAATGGGAGGGGGGGGGGCTTCATTAAGGAAAACGCGTGACTGAAGCAGGCAGCGTGCTGGAGACTGGCTGACAGGCCTGGGCTCAGAGCCGCTAACACGAAGCCCGGCGCAATTAGCACCGCGGCGGTCCAGGCCTCCCATCATGCCCCGCGGCCAGAGAAGAGCCAGGTTCTCTCCATCCTGACACATCTATTACCAGTGTCCTTTTTAAAATGCCAGGTGTGAATTGCACTTTAGGAGTGCTGTCCTCCACGGTGGAGTCATGTTGCTTGGCCTTGTAGCGAGTGCTGGTTGTTTGGCACCCAGGCCCCCTCCGTACGTGCGCAGGCTCACGATCGCGGCAGTGGCTCCCGGACTCGGGGGTTCAGACTGGGCCCTGTGCGGTTCCAGTGCAGGGGACCCGTCTGCGCCCCCCCGGGGTCTGGCTGGCGGACAGAGCGCACGGGCACGGCGCTTTGCGTGCGCTCTGTCGCTGAGAGGATGTTTTCGGCACTTTCCTGCCACCCCATGATGACCGCACAAAGCACAGAGCCCGCTGTTCCCACACAGGGTTGCCTTAACTGTGCTGCCCAAGCCCTGCCACGTCAGGGAACAACGCAGAGATAACAGGCCTGCGAACTGACAGCCGTCTCTCCAGGGCACTTTTCCTCCTTTCATGAGAAATACCAGCGCTGAGGGATCATATATATTCAATTCGAGCGGTAAATGAGGCCGTCGAGACGCCTTCGCCCCTCCAAAGTAAACCTGGAAGAAAAACCCGGAAGAGTAATGGAAGCCGCCGCTCGGGCCGCAGGCCGCCCTTTCCCCCGCACCGCCCGACGTTCCGGAGACCGAACCAAATTCGGTTTTTGAGAACGGTTTTTTTTTTTTTTTTGGAGTTTGCGGAAGTCGATCTGCGAGATCGATGCGTGCCGAGACCCCGGCGGGGCTTTGGCCCTCTGCGCGGCGGGCGGCGCTGTGGACGCGCGCGGCGTGGCGGGCGGCGTGGCGGGCGGCGCTCACTCTCTCTCTCTCTCCGGCGGCGGCGAGGGGCTGGCCCCGCGTCGGGGGCCCGGCGGGGCGGCGGTAATTGAAATGCGCGGCACGCCGCCGGCTGCAGGGGGCGATTTGTTAGCGGCGCGCGGCTCTGACAGCGGCGTAATCCGATCGGCACGCCGCTGGAGTGAGCTCATTTATATGGCCCTGTGAAGAGTGTCAGAGCAGAATTAGAGAGCTGGCTCAGGACACCACCAGCGCGGCGGCCAGAAAGAACAAAAAAAGATTCATAGGCTTTTTCTGTCCTGCTTTTTTTCCTGCCTTTGCTTTCTGTCCTCTTGTCAGTTGTGTGTGTGTGTGTGTGTGTGTGTGTGTTTGTGTGTGTGTGTGTGTGTGTGTGTGTGTGTGTTTGTGTGTGTGTTACATGCATCAAAATATCCTCTTTTTCCCCTATCTCCCGTGGGGTGGACTTAACCGGAACGACCCCGGATTCCAGCTGCTGTTTCCATCTTTATTTTCCTCGGGTATTTCCACAGAGAGTAGGTGTTCCCGCCTGTGTAAGTTGCAGGTACTGATGTAAATATAACAGCGAGCGAAAAGCCTTTAACTCCAGAAGTCACCGGTACGCCATTATCAAACAGCACATTCCCGGAAATACTCCCCACGCACGTGGAGACACGACAGCCCAGCGCGCCATTTTCCCATCCGGAGCTGGGGCTTCCTGCTGGCGGGGCCCTTTGGTCAACCTGCCCGGGGCCCATCCCCGCTGCGACCTTTCACTCCGCCCTGAGAACACGGACTGGAGATCAGGCACGCGGCTGTTTCGGGACGCGCTGTATCAGTCCCCCTGTCCGCTTTTAACTCGCCGTGGGAGAATGAGGCTTCATCAAACCAAAGCAGATGGCTACTAAAAGTGGAGTTACCTTATGCTATGAGTGACTCACTCTGGTGAGGCAGACATTGGGCTTTGCTGTGGAGAATATATTTGTTGGATTTGTTGGAATAATTCGGGGATTGACAGCTAATGGGCGACGCGCATTAGGAAGCTCTTGCTGCAGCCAACCGTGGTCGGCCTGAGCAGTCACATTCTCACGCATTTCCATAATCACGCAATCACATACGACATGTTTTCTCATGCCCGTCCAATCACATGTACACATCACCAGTGGAGCGCCTTTTTTAAAATTTTTATATGTATATATTTTTTGCGCTTTTCAGAGTTATTGGACAGAACAGTGTAGAGAGACAGGAAGAACAGGGGAAGAGAGAGGGAGAGACGTGTGACAAAGGTCGCGCGGTCGGACTCGAACCGCCGACATCGCGGCTCGTAATGAGCGTGTGGACAGTGCTCTACAGGCTACGCCACGAGACCCCCACCATGGAGCGCCTTTTTAAACCAACAGTCAAAACCTCCAGTGCTGCTGATTGCCTGCGCTGCTTTTGCATGCGTCACTGCTACTACACACTGTCGCTCTCACCCTCCACCACCCCAGCACCACCTGTTGTTTGGATCTGCTTCTAGGTACTGGGGGCAGGGGGCGGGGGGGGGGGTTAGTTACTTGAATTCCACCTGTTTAGTAGGGGAGATGTATCGTGCTCCCTGTTAGATAGGGTAGTTCACACTGGTGCGTATACTGTAGCACCTGAAGCAGATCCATACAGTGCCAAACCGAAAATGTACTTACATATTCATTAAAATATTTACTCTAAATAGTTGTCCTGACTGAAATTATAGCATGCATTTACTGAATTGCATTCTGTATGTGTGTATACAGTTCTCTCCTCACAGATTACCGTCTGTCATAGGAAGTCACGTCATGTTTCTTAATTACTCTTAGAAATGTTTAGGGGCCTCGTTGTTATTGTGACTCTTGTGGCCCTCTGTGGTTCTGGTCCGTTTGGGTGGATAGGAGGGCAAGATCGAGCACTGATTAAGACAGCAGCAGAGAAGGAATCGGTTCACACTCCCGCACTCCTGGGTCCCCAAATTCGAAGGAGGAAATATTCGGCTTGTCGGACCGTAAATTCGAGCGGGTCCTGTGCCTTCAATAGGAGCAATGCGAGAGAGGTGGAAAACTAATTAGTTGTGATTCAGAGGTTCAGCCCTGAAGAAACAATGATCCAAACCCTCCCACTGCCCCTGACGATGATTGCTCCTGTTCTTTATTACTCTCCACAAGAGCCAATCGATAGCCATCCTTGTTTTATTGTGTCATTTGATCTCAGCACCTGGCATTCTGGCGACACCTGATCACACTGTATGATAAAGTCCTATTGATCCACCAGGGGCCTGTATGATTTAGCATGGGCTGGAGAAGGCAGCAAAGGGAGCTGATGGTGGGAGGGTAGGGGTGGTTTTGGGAAGTTAGTTGTGTGCTATCAGGGTGTACCTCTGGCCTGGGACGCCTTCACAGGCGGTCCAGCTCCACACGGTGCCTGTGAAGTGCCCTGCACCTCCACAGAGAAACCAAGGGGAAAATTGTGAAAAGAAAGCAGATCAATAGCAATCAGTAGCATACAAATGACTTTTTCTCTTAAATTTCCATGTGTACCGCGTGCATGGAAAATTTGGAAGTCTTCATCAGTGCAGATGGAAATATATATATTTTTTTTCCTTTTCAAGACAGTGTTTTTGTGTGTCTGTCTGTGTGTGTGTGTGTGTGTGTGTGTGCATCCGTCCGTGTGTGTGTGTGTGTGTGTGTGTGTTCCGACAGGATCGTGTGTGAGATGGATGCCACGCCCCCGGAGAGCAAGCCCGGTCCGGTCCAGCTGTGCATCGGCGAGTGCAAGCCCGAGCTGCGCGCCCGCTCCTCCCAGCTCTACTCCTTCGTGGTACGGCTCCCCGCTCGCTCCGGCCGGCCCTGGAAACGCTGATGAGCCAATTTGTTTTGTCACACGCTGCATTATGTTGCTAGGCCAGCCGGCTAATTGCCATGACAGCGGCTCAGGTATCGGTGGCGGTTTTTGCGACCAACTGCTTGTCATCGCTGTTATTTGGGAAAATATTTCAGCGTGTTAATCACCGGGAGTAAAGAGGTCACTTCATCAAAGTATTTTACAAGTGTTTCACTTTCACGCTCCGAACCTGTTCCTCAGCGCAGTCTCAATAAATTAAGCTTTTACAGCTAATGTTGCCTTTTACTGGCTTCACTGCAATTCATTCTAACAGTAAGGCCCTTAAATGACTGGAGGCTTTTGTTAATACTAGGCGAAAGTATAAATGTTTAATTTAGTTTCTGAATAACTCGCTCTCGGCTGTGAAGAGCGGAAGGACCCCACTGAAAGGTTGTGAAGTTTTAACAGTCCCGAGTGCGCGTGCTGTTGTTGTCGCTGTCTTGCTAATGAAATCACTCCAGATTAAATTATCATGCCCCTGCAGTACATCACGTAATGTCAGCAGGCAGCTGTCCTCGTTTAATGGTCCCTCTGTAAATCTAAATTTTTTTGGAGACGCGATGAAAGAACTCGGATGTTGACTGCTGAGCGCGCGCGCAGTCGCCATTACTCAGAAGTGAACGTTTTGACGACTTCTTCCTCAGCAAACAAAGAGCCTCCCCAAACAGCCACAAAGGGGAATAATGGAGAATAGCGGGACGGGAGATGACATAAATATAGCGACAGTAGGCACTTTCTCCCAGTGTGAGTCCGTCCCATTTTGAACACCTGGAGGTTCAGGTACTTCCACTCCGGTCTCCTTTTAAATCCTGCTGACACCTCCCTCCTCTCCACCCTGGAAGCCTGTGACAAACTGATAAACAACAGCACCATTCACACGCAATTAGCCAGCCCTCAATCAGCAACGCCTGCTCCGTTCTCCGAGAAGCGCGTTAGCCTCTTCCTTGACTCCCGCGAAGCTCCAAACTGCGAAACCTGCCGCCGTGGCTGTGCCCTGACTCACTTCACACCATATGTCACCTGTGACGTTTCTGCGGCAACGGCGCAGTAATTAAGCTGCTGTGTAGACAAATTCAGCTCGCGCTAGTCTTACTCGGCGGTGTTGGGGAGGGAGGGGCGGGGGGCGGGGGTTCATGCTGAAACTTTAATTTCAACAGCTCATCTCCGTTTGGCTACAACAAAGCGGTATTATTCTTGCAGAACCCATTACTGAGAGGCTGTAAAGGGAAATGTTTGCCGGTTGTTCAGAATTGTTGTATCGGTCTCCCTTCGCACAAAAGCACAGTTTGTGTATATTTATCCAGCTGTCTGACTCTTCCTGTCTAACACAGGACCTCTGTAAACAGTTATTTTGAGAGTCCCTTTTCAAGTCCCGTTGAAAACAAGGGACACCGCAATGCAGAAGGTGCAAGCCTTACTCTGGGCCGATGAAAGCCTTTTCAGATGCACTTTCATCTTTTCAGATTGAGAAACTGTGAACAAATCAGGCCCCTGTCACGTTGCCAATTCCCACCTGTCCACATTAATACTTTGGTGGTGGCTGTTGAGAAATGCAGAGTGACAGCTGTAAAAGGGGGCGTGTCCTTTTCCTCCTCCGCCGTAGATGCCGTCCGTGCTGGGGCTGTCGCCAAGTCGAGGGCCCGAGTCTGGGGGCACCAAGGTGACCATCATGGGGGAGAACCTGGGTGCCGGAAGCAGCGTCACTGTCCTGTTTGGGAACCAGACCTGCGAGTTCTACGGGTGAGCAACGTGCCCCTCAGGAGCGGGCTGGTGGCCGTGTTGTTTCCTGCCATACCTGCCTTCTTCCCGAAAACAAAAGGGATGTGATTTATCCTGCCTAAGCAAGAAATGCTGGTTTTCAGAGCCAAAATGTCTCCTGCAGCTTTTTGGTTTCATCGCTGAACATTCTCTCCTGATGTAAAGGAGCACAGCGGCTGCTGTGGTGTGCTTGCTGACGCCATAGCCTCTGCTTGTGGCTGGGGCATTTAGGGCCTGATAAACCATGTCTGCTATTTAATCAGGAAAAAATCACATCCCTGAAACAATAAAGACAACAGGTTGACAGGACCTCAAAGCCACAAAGCAGCACGTGTGTAACACTGGTATAGAGTAAGAGTGCAGAAGATGGAGATGCAGGCATGTATACACAGAGCAGCACGAGTGTGACACTGGTATAGAGTAAGAGTGCAGAGGATGGAGATGCAGGCATGTGTACACAGAGCAGCACAAGTGTGACACTGGTATAGAGTAAGAGTGCAGAGGATGGAGATGCAGGCATGTGTACACAGAGCAGGCAGAATAGAAGCTATTTCTGGCCCGTGCTCAGGGAGGCTGGAGGCTGTGAGTGATTTGGTATGTGGGTGAACTGAAGCCTGAGAGAGTCTGGAGTGGGCAGGTGTGGGAGGCTGCGGATGCTGGGTACCGGACAGAATGCGTGGGTGTCATTAGCAGGTAAAGTGGAATGCAGTAAAATGTCTTCTTTTGTAAGGGTGACTGCAGCCGACATTGTTCTTATCTTCTTACCTGGGCATACAATTCGGGAGAAAGGGATTGATCAATTCATATCCCATCACTGGCCAAAATCTCAAAACAGCAACATGGTACTCAGTGTTTTGTTATGTTTTTATACACTTATATACTATTTAAGATCTAGCCAATATCAATTGTCTTTTCAGAAATTAACGGGTTAAAGGATGCAACCTTTGCAGTGTACATAATTTATAGTGATACATAATAAGGTAGAGTCACAAGGAGGCAAAAATAATATTTTTATATAGCATTTTTGACATTTCCTGAGTATATTTTCTGTTTGAATAGCTCATAGGTCCAGTCTGTCGCCAGTATGTTCCAAACACTTGTTTGGTCATGACAATGCTTATTGGGTTGCAACTGAGGTTCTTGTGTCCTTTGTGAGCATGAGAGAGCCCCACTGCTGTCTCTGTCCCTTGTGCTCTCAATCTGTCTAGAACCTATGCTGCGCTGTATCTTTGACTGCCAAGACTTTGTGTACCGTCTAATAAGATTATCATGACCTGCTGCATGAAGCTTTCTAATAATAGCCTTCAAATACCCTTGTTGCTCTCCAGGATAAAGTCAGCCATTACTTATAAAGTCGCCTTTTTTCTCTCCTTCTCCATCCCTCACTCCCTCTCCCTCCCTTCAGGTATCTATTTAAAGATGAGCCGTGGAGTTCTCATTGTAATGCTGTAAGGTTGATGAGTCGAGGCAGCTTTAATGAGATATTGGCTAATTACAGCCTTCTATTTCCAATGAGTTTCTGGCAAGGGAGGAAGCAGGTGGGGGGGGGGTGAGAGCAATGCTTGGCAACTCCCAGAGGGGGTGATGGTAATGAGCAGACAATGAGTTGGAGAGCAGTGGGCAGGTAGCAAAGGGAGAAGGGGGACAGAGAGAGAATACAGGTAATGAAGGACAAGGGAGAGAGAGGGTACGAGTGACAGAGAAAGAGAGGGAGGCAGGGAGAGGGTGCAGGTTTGACTCACTGTGGCGTTTCTGGTGTCCCGTTCTCCACGCAGGCGGACCATGACGGAGATTGTGTGCTACTCCGCCCCCTCGCTGACCGGGGTGGGGTCTGTGCAGATCAGCGTCAGCGTAGACCGGGCGCAGGTGCGGGAGAGCCTGGTCTTCCAGTACATCGAGGACCCCACTGTGCAGCGCATCGAGCCAGAGTGGAGCATCGCCAGGTAGTCCCGCCCCCCTCGTTAACCCACACACGCACTTCCTGTCAGAGGTAGAGGACAGACCCTCCGCATGGGCGAAGTTTATTTACCTTTACTGTGGCCGCAGACGCAAACAATCCTGAGCACAAAAAAATGAGCCCTAAACAAAATCGAGAATCCAGACTCAACAAAAATAAGAATACAGAAACCAGGCAACACTTCCCAAGAAGAAAGTGGAAACAGACCACTGGGGGGAAAAAAGGGCCTCATGAGGGAAGTAGTGTTACAGTATGTTACTGAACTTCAGTGAAAGACTTAGGCACTGGAGCATTTTTTCCAATTATTTTTGTAATTTAGAAAATGGGGTGCAAGGGGAGTTCTGTCGGCAGCAATTACAGGCCACGGAACACAGCTCATGATGGGAAAAACTGCATTTATGATCAATACTGCTTCCGCTTTTTATTTGTGGAATATAGTCTGTAGCCTCCCAACACTGTGAGAGAGGTACAGATGAGACGTCACTGCACTGTGAGAGAGGTGCAGATGAGACCTCACTGCACTGTGAGAGAGGTGCAGATGAGTCCTCACTGCACTGTGAGAGAGGTGCAGATGAGACCTCACTGCACTGTGAGAGAGGTGCAGATGAGACCTCACTGCACTGTGAGAGAGGTGCAGATGAGACCTCACTGCACTGTGAGAGAGGTGCAGATGAGTCCTCACTGCACTGTGAGAGAGGTGCAGATGAGACCTCACTGCACTGTGAGAGAGGTGCAGATGAGACCTCACTGCACTGTGAGAGAGGTACAGATGAGTCCTCACTGCACTGTGAGAGAGGTGCAGATGAGACCTCACTGCACTGTGAGAGAGGTGCAGATGAGACCTCACTGCACTGTGAGAGAGGTGCAGATGAGACCTCACTGCACTGTGAGAGAGGTGCAGATGAGTCCTCACTGCACTGTGAGAGAGGTGCAGATGAGACCTCACTGCACTGTGAGAGAGGTGCAGATGAGACCTCACTGCACTGTGAGAGAGGTGCAGATGAGACCTCACTGCACTGTGAGAGAGATGCAGATGAGTCCTCACTGCACTGTGAGAGAGGTGCAGATGAGACCTCACTGCACTGTGAGGGAGGTGCAGATGAGACCTCACTGCACTGTGAGAGAGGTGCAGATGAGACCTCACTGCACTGTGAGAGAGGTGCAGATGAGACCTCACTGCACTGTGAGAGAGGTGCAGATGAGACCTCACTGCACTGTGAGAGAGGTGCAGATGAGACCTCACTGCACTGTGAGAGAGGTGCAGATGAGACCTCACTGCACTGTGAGAGAGGTGCAGATGAGACCTCACTGCACTGTGAGAGAGGTGCAGTTGAGACCTCACTGCACTGTGAGAGAGGTGCAGATGAGACCTCACTGCACTGTGAGAGAGGTGCAGATGAGACTGGTTCCTGTGCCTCTGTCCACAGCCATCCCCCATCACTTACATCCAGGCGGGATCTCTCCAGCCTTGCTTCTCTGGGCCCGTTTGTTTGTGTTTCTATAAAAAGAACGCAGGGGCTTAATCTCAAAGCCAGCTCAATACTGTGAAGGCCCAGAGATTGGTCCGGATTAGAGATGTTCCGCAGGGCTGGGAGGAAGCGGCTCTGTTCGATATTCCGAGGCTCGTACCCGAGCCAGGCCACAGAACGGCGGAAGCGGGTCCCGAGCGGGACGGGCCGCGTGCGTTCATCGCGGCGGGGAGCTCCGAGGCGTCGGTCAGAGTAATTGGCAATTTGATCCGGCGATGTTTCGCTGGCAGCTCTGTAATTAGCGAGACAGACGACGGCGGCGGAGGTGAGGCGGCGAGGCGGCGGAGACGCTCCGAACATGTGGCAGAGGTGCGAGCTCCGAACAGATGGCCGGGAGATGGAGGTCTGTCTGTCAGGGAACAGCAGGGCATCCTGTGGCTGGAGAGAGAGAGAGTGAGAGAGAGATGGAGAGAGAGAGGGAGGGAGGGAGGGAGGGAGGGAAGGAAGGAGCTCCACTTTTGTTTCTTTGACTTTTCCTCTCCTTTATGAGGCAGCAGCATTGCGCATGCACTCTCATAGCATGCAGCAGCATTGCGCATGCACTCTCATAGCATGCAGCAGCATTGCGCATGCACTCTCATGTTTTCAGAAAATGCAGCAGCATTGCGCATGCACTCTCATCGCATGCAGCAGCATTGCGCATGCACTCTCATAGCATGCAGCAGCATTGCGCGTGCACTCTCATAGCATGCAGCAGCATTGCGCATGCACTCTCATAGCATGCAGCAGCATTGCGCATGCACTCTCATGTTTTCAGAAAATGCAGCAGCATTGCACATGCACTCTGACTCTCAGAGAATGCAGCAGCAGCAGCAGGAATATTCCCAGAAACATCCAAAAAATATTCAAGAAAGAAAAAAGGAGAGCCAGATATCAAATGCTGTTTTATATACGTATTTAGAAAACAACTGATTGGTAAGAGTGGTCTGATTGAAACTGCAGAGGCTTAAAAAGAGCCTAGCGCTTTTCCAGTGCTTGGCCTCGAACACCTCCCCATGCACATTTGAAAATAGTTTATTCCTCCCTTCTTCTTATGTCTCTTTTCAAGCTCTTCCTCTCATTCGTCTCACCTGTCTTCCTTCCTCCGTCCTGATCTCTATCTGTCACCATCATTTCTCACATCCTCTTCCCTTTTTTTACCCCTCATTCTCTTCGCATCAGTCTTCCGCATTTTCAACCACAATGTCCACTTTGTCATTTTCACACAATCTGCGCTATCTCTCAATCCCAGCACTCTCGCCCTTTCGCGCTCTCTCCGGCTGCTGGTGATGTGTGTCAGCTCACTTCCTCTGATTGGCTGTCTGAGATAAGGGGGCTGATTTTTCAGAATGGTGCGGATAAAGGAAGGCCCCTATGTCATCTTTCCCTGGCCGGGTTCTGGCTTCTACGGACCACCTTTCCCCCAGCCCCAAGGACGAGCTCCACAATGGAGACCCCAGGCCCGTCCCCCGTTTGCGGCAGTGATGCGGTTAAAATGCGGCAGGCGTGTGCGCCATATGGCGCGTTCAAACGAGCCGCGCATCCACCGCTCCCAGCAGCACGTGGCCCGCCGTTTGATTTTCCACAACCGAACCAAATAACAGAAACGGGATGAGCAGCTGGAGGAAAGGTCTGCGGTCTCGTCTGCTGTTTGTTCTGCCCTGGCTTGTTTGTGTTATGTATAATCGAACCAGAAATGCGCCTGGAATCTTAAACATGGCTCAAAAGCACCCGCGTCCAAGCTTTTCAAAGGAAAATCCATCGCGTTTGAAGTTTGAGGCAGGTTCTGATACGGAGGGTTTTGACTGTACTGTACTTCATCGAGACAGGAAGTGGAGCTGTGGCTTCCTGTACTGACGCTCTGAATTCCCCCTCTGCCAGCGGCCACACCCCACTGACTGTGACCGGGACCAACCTGGACGTGGTGCAGGAGCCTCGGATCCGGGTCAGATACGCCGGCCGGGAGTCCGTCAACGTAAGTACCTTGGGCCCTGCGGGGGTACAGGAAGTGGGTTTAATTCAGGGATCTCCAATGGAACTCCTGGAGACCGGCAGATGTCTAGTGGGTTTCTGGTGGTTTTCATCCCTGCATAACCTAATTTAGGTCTTTGATTAAACCAGGGTTGCCCAACCCTGTTCTCTGAGATCTATCATCCTGTAGGGTTTTACTCCAACCCAAACACAGCACTCCTCATTCATCAGCTAGAGATCTCCTTTAGCTGCTAATTAGTAGAATCAGGTGTGCCAGATTAGAGCTGAAATGAAAACCTACAGGATGGTAGATCTCCAGGAACAGGGTTGGACAACCCTGGCCTAACCAGTCCACGCATCCAATTTCCAAGGCCTCAATTGGCCACTGATGGGAAAGAAACCATCTGGAGCTTGAGATCTGTGCTTTAAAATGTGGTGAGATCAGTGCTTTCCGACAGGTGATACTTGCTGTGAAAGATTGTCACAGATTGTCAGTCCAGATTCACACAATACCCTCAGTGCTTTGTTTGGGCAATGATCATTTTTTGCATCTGATCATTTATTGTGAAGTGCAGCAGCACCTTTTCTGATTTTGATAATGTGCTGTTTTTCATTATACCTTTCATATTGCAGCGCTTTCCATTGCTGTAAGGGTGCAGGTATTCAATCCTGTATGGACACAATCTCTGTCTCCACAGCAGCAGCCATTGACAGATAGCTGAGAAGCTGGCTGTGACAAGGCCCTTCAGGACCAGGGTTGTATGCTGTATTGTCTTGCGGTAGTGCTGTAAGCACGAGTACTTCTGAGAACGCAAACACCTGCAAGGGCTAGTATAAAGCAGCATTCTGTAAAGAAGAGCGGGATGTAGTGGACTACTGAATGGAAGGCATGTGGTATGGCTGCAGCGCGACCTCTGGCCTCGGTAGTGATCTGTTGTTGTGGCACAGGAGATACACATCTCCCATCTCAACCCCTGCACTATCCCTCCAGCAACTGCCCACAAGCCTTCCTCAATCCCCACGAATCCCTAAACGGAGTTAATTTCCCAACTGAGTAATTCACCGCGCACAACGTGTTTCTCACGCGGTATTTCATGGAAACTTCCGGAGGCCTGTCGCGGTTGCCCACCATTGCACGACTATAGAGCACCATGTCCCGCTTTTTTTGTTGTTGTTGTTTTTTGTTTTGTCTCTGGAATTAAAAATCACTGTAGCACAAGTTTAATGGAATTCTTGGTGGGGGGGTGGGGGGTTTAAGGGTCGGCTCCTTAATGGCTTTTAATGGAAGATTAACTTTTGTCAGAAGTCGTCGTCAGCATAAAGAGGAGCAGAATAATCAGGTCAGGGGATGGAGGGGGAAAATCGTTACAGATTGGATTTGCTCTACAGTACTGGGGTCCGTGTTTAATTAAGAGAATGGGATTTTTTTCCTTCTGGTCAGGGTGCGAGGCTGAGAGGGCAAGAGTGCAGGGTCTCCCGGGAGAGTGGAGAACAGGTACAGTAGTGCAGGGTAAGCACTACTGTACGCATAAAGGACCATCCTATAACCTGCACCCCACACGGCACACACACACACACACACACACACGCACTTACACACACACACACACACACACACAGACAAATGCACACACACACAGAAACCCACAAATGTACATATGCATAATTGCGCACATGTACATAGACAATCGTGCACACTCACACACCCATATACACATACATTTTCACACATGCGCGCACACACAAACACACAGAAACCCACAAATGAAGTAGTCACGCACACACACACACACACACACACAGAAATGAGCTCAGGCATAGGCAGGGGCACTCAGAGGGCCCATGTGCTTCTGCTGATTTGGTTGTGAAGGCCCGTCTTAAGCAAAGTTCCCTCCCGGCGCTGGCAGTGGAGCTGGGGGCGAGTTTCTTGTGTTAATCTGGCAGAACCGAACAGAACGAGAGCTTTTAAAAGCCATTTGTTCCAGAAAGCTGCTTTTATCCCGCACATTTATTACCCTCCTAATCGGTCAGGGACTCGCGCGCCGTTCGGCAGAAGCCTTTCCGCGCCATCGGGGGTTCTGCCGCGGCCCCCCGGCTTCCCCACGCCGTCGCTGTGACTCAGGCCTCCTGCTCTGCGCGTGTCTTAGCGCTAGCACGACTCCCCCCCCCAAAGTCCTCTTCTTTAAATACAATCCCTCCGCTCTGGCTCTGCCGCCGCTACACTGCACAGTGCTTGGAAGGAGTTCATCCGTGAGAAAATTTGGGAGGGCTCCTGGAACCCGTTCGAGCCGGTGCAGGCGTTGCCCACGCGTCAGGCGGCCAGGGGTGGCAAGCCCTCTTTAATGCGCCGTCTCACGGACGCAGACGCCGGCCAGAGAACCGGCGGCTCTTCGATTCCCCCGGAAGGAAGCGCGTGAACTTTTATCTCCCGTAGAGGTTACGATTACGCATTCAACCCTCTCCCCTTCGGCAACCCGGTGAAACAGAAAATGGCAGAGCGGCCCGGCAGTCTCAGACAGCCTGCTTGTCAAGGCGCCCTGCAAAATGTCACCTGGATCTTCCAAAATTGCCCCCCGTCCTCCCCACCACCACCTGAAATTGTCACAGACAGGACAAGATGGGTGAAGATTTCCTTTGTGAAATGCTCCCCTCTTGTCAGCGTTTCGTGCTGAAACATTATTCATAGTCCTGATTACCACATTCACAAAAGAAAAACGTCCAACCCCCCTCCACCCTCACCCCACCCCTTCTCTCTGTTGGGGGGGTAGAAAATGCTCCATCACATCTCCCAGCTTTAAAAGGCAGTAATGATTTCTCAAGATGCACGTTATAATCTATCAGATGCAATTTGAGATGATCAGAGATGCACTTCACTTCAGTTTAGGAGCACGGCACTTCAGATCTGTGCGCAATCAGTTTCTGTGCTTAGAAAGTAGCTCTACAAGCCAGAATGAGATATATCCCCAGGGGTTCCTGGCAAGGGCTGGAAAATGCATGAAGGATGTATATTTTACGGCTTATGGATTTTTCTGTTTCCATCACCTTCTCATTAGTGTTGCTTATTTATTCACATTTTTTTCCTTTATTATTTATTTTTTATTGTGTTTCTGTTTTTTTTTTTTTTTTGGCTTCACAATCGCTGCACGCTCGCCTTTCCAGCCACTTTTCTTGGCTGCCAGCCCATTACAAGTGTATATTGACCGTAGAACAACAGAGGGCATTATTCAGTGCCCGTAGCACAGAGCGCCGCTGTTTCACAGCAGTGTTTTCATTTGTTATGTTAGCGCACAACACAGCGTCTCAAGCGCGGGGCTGCCGCTGCTGCGAAGCGTCGAACCGTTCACTTGATTTTCAGATTTCATTAGCCAGCATCCTTATCTACCCATCTGCGCACGGGAGGGACGTCCTCTAACCAGGAGCTTGAGGAAACAGCTGTGTGATCACAGCGGGGTTGGGTGCGAATTAGGGAGATCTTGAGCTTTAAACGAGGCGAAGGGGTCAAAATGTCCCCCGATGACTTGGACTCAAAGCTCCTCTGTGGAATGGGTGTGTTGGGTGCGGCGGCCTTCAGCCTTCCCCTCCTGAGCTAGAGCCGTAATGGATTCCACTGCAGACCTGTGCTAATGAAACCGGCCAGAGAAGGCCTGCCATTACGGCTCAGTGTTCCTCAGTATAAGAGTACTCATAAAAGAAAGGAAAGGCGAGTCGGAACAAAGTCCAATTATCCTTAATGCCGTCATGCTGAAGCCGCAGTGGCGGCGGAGCATAACTGATGCTCATTTGCTGATGAGGAGCAGGGTCCAGGAGACCCATTCAATACCCCCGTACACCGCAGCATCAGCCGCATGCATCACCCAAACAAAGCTATCGACTACCTATAATTGCACCTGGCGGCCGCCGGGCTCATCCGGTTATTTTTCCCCACGCTGCGCTTTGCGCCCCCCCCCCCCCCCCCCCCCCCCCCGCAGGTCCGCTCCTCCAACGACTCCTGAAAGGGTCTGAATCCAAGCGGTCATCAACCCGGTCCGAATTTTAAGAAAAGAGGCCTCAGCCTCAGTACGTGTGTGTGCCTCTCTCTCTCTCCCCCCCCCCCTTTTCTCTCTTCCTGTTCTTTCTTGCTTTCTCTTTGCTCTTTTCCTGCCTCACACCGCTCTGTTTCGCCCCCAGTTAAAAAACGCACTTTGTGGAGACGCAGTGGAGACGGAGCTCGTTCGAAGCGCGCGGCGTCCGGCGACGGCGTAGCAGATGGTCGTGTGGGCTAGAGCTAACTTGGAAGCGCCGCGGTTCCGACTAGCGCAGGGCGGGTAGCTGTGGGAGCATCTGTGCCTGCTACTGCTTCCTAAACCGTAGGACCCCCTTTCCAAAATGGGCAGGCGGCACCGGACACAAAGGCTAATGCACCACTTCAGGAAAGGGTCTTTTTTTGGCTGATATTCAAGAAGCAGAATTTTATTTTGAATGCCGTCATAAGAAAACATTTCCGATAAACTGAACCATTTCTTAAAGAAGAAAAAATCGGCAAAATCTTTGAATGAAACCTTTCATACAAAGCTGTACATGCTTGGTGTATCGGTGTGAATCGGGTCATATTTCATTCCCTCCAGGGTTTAAGGTTTTTATGGACTATCATTTGAAAGCACCGTGTTCTACTTAATGGGCCTTGAATCAGGTTGATGATTGAATGTGCCATTAAAAACTATATCATACGCATGATGCATGACAGCAGTGTGAGATGGCTCAGGCATCGTTACCTGTGGACGCGCTGCGCTTTGATGGCGGGAATGCTGGAACCATGTTTCCTCCATCGTGTCCTGGGAAGAGCTGACTTCCCCCTGAACCCCTCCACCACACTGCGGGCTGTTCCCTTTCCAGAAACCTGGGAAGCCCTGTCAAGCCTCTCAGTGTTCCAGCTCATATTTCCACAGCCTGTACGAGCAGCCATTTGCATAACAGAGCACACGCTGGTCGTTTGAGTCTGTTTCACATGCACAGTTGTGTTGCTTTTGGATGTGGATCACTTGTGTATTTGGATCGCTTGTGTGTCTGTCCGTAACCAGTTTGAAATGAATGAAATAAAGTTGTGTTCCCAATAAAAGAGAATGCACTGTGGGGGAAATGAGCTTTCTTCGATGGTCTGAGTTAGAAAATAGAATCCCGTGATGGACTGAGAAGCACACCTACATTTCCCTTACACAAGTGGTACATTCGTGCTATGGCAGTTCATCCTGAACCACGAGTTAATAAAGGTTAGCAATCGGGCCATTTTGTTTTTTACACAGAATGAAAGAAATGTCAATGAACATAGAACAAGGTTAATAATTGTGAAAATTGTAGGTGCCGCGGTGCCATCGCAGAGTGGGTATTTAAACAGCCGGTGACATTTCTCGTGCGCAGTGTTCTTGCCGAGCCGTGTCAGACGTGTTGTAAAGACTCCCCATCGATCGCCTTCCACTCTTTGTTTCAAATGCGGACGGTGAGTCAGGAGGCCTGTGAAGTTGCCAGTCCGGTGGAGTTTTGAAGATACTTAGCTCTAATTAACTCTTCCTCCCAATAACCCATAGAGGAGGGATGGGAGCTGAAGACTCCCGGTGCTGGAGTGCATCTGGGCAATCAGTTTGCTGCCTCCGCTGCTCGTACTGCTCTCACAGACCACCCCCCAGTGGCAAAGAGTCAGGCGCTGTTCAGAAACGCCGTCACTTAGAGAACCACGGCCTCCCTCTGCACCTGCCAGCTGAGAGGTGCAGCAGGTAGCGCCTGAGATGGGCAGGCTCGGGATGCAGTCATAATTATCGTCATTAGCGGTAGCTGCGCTACCCGTGCTCGGAGGCGCCATGGGGAGAGGAGTTGTCGTCGTCATCGCGCGGAGAGGTGAGGAGGTACATTTGCGCAGGTTTCGTTTTTAGGGGTTGGGTTCGCAGCGTGATGAATGGTGTTTAGATCCCCTAATCAGGGGCTGCTTGTTCTAGTGTGAAGTGCTGCACTTCAGACCTCCAGCACAGCACCCCCCCCCCACCCCCCCGTACTCTTCTCTTCATTTTTCCTCTCCCTTCCTCCCTCCCTCTCTCCCTCCCTCAGGTCTGCAAGGTGCTGAACACCACCACCATGAGCTGCTACGCTCCTTCCCTGACGTCCGAGTACCGGCCCGGCCTGGACTCGGTGAAGCACGCCGACGAGTTTGGCTTCATCTTCAACAACGTGCAGGCCCTGCTCAGCTACAACAACACCAACTTCATCTACTACCCCAACCCCTACTTCGAGCCGCTCAGCACCTCTGGCGTGCTGGAGCAGAAGCCAGGCTCCCCCATCATCCTCAAGGTGTGGTCATCAGTACTGATACTGACCCCCCCTTTTACCCCCGCCCTCACCCCCACCCAGTCTGAAATAAAGGTGTTATTTCTCTCCCCCAGTCGTTTTTACCTACATTGTAATAATCCTGGTATGCAGGGCTGTTATCACAAATATTTTAGCCTACAGGAGCTTGATTAGCTAGTGTAAACATAGTGTGAAAGATATGAGACACTCATTCAATACAGTGGTGGGGCAGCAGGTAGCTGTTAGAGGCAGGCTTCACATGTACAGTAGAGATTGCTGGTAATCTCTGAGTCCCCTGTCTCCCCCTACAGGGCCGGAACCTGGTGCCCCCGGCTTCAGGAGGGGTGAAGCTGAACTACACGGTGCTCATCGGGGAGACGCCCTGCTCCGTGACCGTCTCCGAGACCCAGCTGCTGTGCGAGCCGCCCAACCTCACCGGGCAGTACAAAGTCCTGGTGAGTCAGCCGCGTGTTTGTGCAGGGCCGTGCGTGTTCTTTGATACTAGAGGCAGATGTGAATGTTCGAGAGCGTGTTGTGTGTGTGTGTAGGTAGGTGTGCGTGCGTATGTGTGTGTGTGTGTGTGTGTGTAGGTGTGTTTGTGCAGGTGTGACGGTCCCAGCAGCAGCTGGCAGTGGGCGTGTTTAATCCCCCCAGTGATAAGAGGCTCAGAGGGGACAGACCCCAGTGAGGCTGAGGAGCTGTGAGCTCCAGCCAGCTTTAACTGATCGACTCAGTGTGAGAACTTACAGAGCATCCAGGTGGCTCGGGCGTGACTGCAGCCAGGGTTCGTCAGTTTGCCCTCCGCTGCAGCTCCTCCCAGCAGCACAGCAGATGCTGACAGGTTGTCACCTGTGAAGGACAGGCCCTTCCTCCAATGGGTGCTGTCCTGTAGCACCGAGTGGCAATCACACAAAATATTGACGAAAATAAATGTACAAAATTGTAAATCGCAAGTAGTGTTCGGGGATTGTCACTTAAAGCATTAAACTGTTACAAGTACTATATTGTACTATATAAAAAAGAAATGGTTAACAAATGTCTGTTTATTATAGATTTTTTGAAAATACAGGTAAAACAAGAATTCTCCCCAGTCTCCTGAAGGCAGTGTGTGTGTGTTCGTGCGCGTACACAGGTCCAGGTGGGCGGGCTCCATGTTTCCCCCGGGGCGGTGCACATCCTGTCCGACAGCCTGCTCACCCTCCCCGCCATCGTCAGCATCGCGGCCGGCGGGGGCCTGCTGCTCATCATCGTCATCATCGTCCTCATCGCCTACAAGCGCAAGTCCCGCGAGAACGACCTCACGCTGAAGCGCCTGCAGATGCAGATGGACAACCTGGAGTCCCGCGTGGCTCTGGAGTGCAAGGAGGGTGAGGCCAGCCGGAGGCGTTGCGGCTAATGCAATATCCTTTTTTCGGCAACCTGACTTTGTTGCGCCACATCGGGAGTCAATTAAGAGTGGTTCTGGGGAACGATTTTCTTGGGTTCTGATAGAGCTCACAGCTTAGGACTGACGCGCTTTGAAAGAGAAAATCACTTCGCAGTGGTTCTGAGTCATGAGTTGCTACACCGCACCTCTGGTGTGAATTGACAATTTACCACCGCGAGCGTTTCACCTGAAAATAGAGCCGCTCCTCACTCACGAATCCGTACAGCACAGCGCTTTCGTAGATTAGGCTTTGCGTATCGACGCTTCACGCGTGAGAATGAAACGCAGCGTGTCGCCGAAACGTCGCAGAATTACGCCGTCGAAATTTTCGCCGGGTCGGCCGGCTGCGGGGAGACGCTCAGGTTCCCAGGTTGCCTTTTGAAGCCTCGTTTCTGCTTCATGGCGACGGGCCGTTACGCGGCTTCTCGAATCGCGCGGAATTAGGAATTGATGGAGGCGGCTGTCTCTCGAGAGCCCGGAAGCCCGTGGGAGTAGAGTACGGCAGAGTAAAGCTTTATTGTCCCTACGGGCAGTTCTCCTTGCTGCGCGTCACATAAAAGTGACACGGATAATAAGGTGGAATTTACAGCTTGCGCACAGGTGTGGTAATGCACCTCATAAATAATGAATGAAGTTTTCATTTGAACTTCATAATGGCGGAGTCAGGCCGTAGCCCTCCCACCCGTCCGTCGGCCCCACTCTGCAGCGGGTGAAAAACCGTGCGTTCCTGTCGGTGGAACACATCTCTGACTTCAGAGATGCGCTGCCTGTCTAAAGGATTGACTGCTCATTGGTCAGAGAGCTCCTACACCCCATCCTGTTACAGCGGACCCCGCTGTCGTGCTGTTTTGGGAGACTGTGCGGTACAGTGTAAGGCACTGTGGCATTCAGGCGCATTGCAGTTTAGCGTTCGTAAGCACCTGCAGAGATGTAGCATTACCCCAGCTGGGAGATTGCAAACATGAAACACGCAGAGTAAACAACCGCTACGAGAGCGGCGTGTTTGCTAAAGGTGTGCGCCACGCGCGAACAGAAGACTCCCAGGAATACGCTAGGATTGTTTTTTTGTTGTCTTGTTCCCTATAAATGATGTTTTATGACAACTGACCTTTACGCGCAGGCGTGCTCCACCGACAGGCTTTATGGCCGTCGTCTACAGCCCAGTACGGCATGCGCTACGGCGTGCAGATAAAGCCTGGGGGCGTGTTTCCCCTCCACAGAGGCGCTTGTGAGAGTAAACGCAGGGGAGGCAGCAGAGCAGGACGCGCCGGTGCTGACGCACAGAGTCAGGGGGAGGAGCAGAGAGGGCACGTCACCCAGGCGCTCCTTTTCTTTTTCCACTCTGTTTTCCCCCCCCCCCTCTTTCCTGCGGCCTCTCTCCTCTTTCGGTTTATCGCTCGTGCTCCAACACCGCTCGGCCGGCCGGGCATGGGGTTGCCATGGTAACCTGCCGACGTTTACTCCCGGATATTAATCCCGCCGGGCCCCCCCCCCCCCCCCCCCCCCCCAGAGACGCGGTTACGACGCGTGCGGCCAGACCGGCCCGTTCCGCGCTGAATGAGAAACAGCTCAGCCCCCCCCCCCTCCCCAAACCCCCCCAGTCCACACACGGCGCGCTGAGCCTGAGTGCGCGCTCGAGAGTCGCCCTCATTATAGAGGTGACCCGCCGGGAGCCAGCGTACGGGCGGGCGAGGCCGCCGCCCCCTTCGGCTCGCTGACCTCTCCTCTCGCGGGCGGGCGGGGAGAGATCTGTACAGATTTCTCCTCCGCCGCGGCTGAGCTCCTTCCTCTTCCTGCACAGCTGGCTGCTGGTAGAGCTGCATGAGGCTCACAGCATTGAAAATCCGGACACGGGCAGATTGGCAGGAAGGCGGGGAGGCGGGGAGGCGGGTCATGTTTAAAACACAAGCTGCGTGCTGGAGTGGCTCCAGGTGGGGGGGGACAGAAGCGGGATTATAGGCCTACCTGAACCCCTCACGGGGGCGTCTGGTTCTTGACTGAGCCTCGAGGGGGGTTTGGGGTTTGCGGTTGGGGTTGGGGCGGGGGGGCAGGGGGGTGCTGGTGTGATCCTACACTGTGAGGGGGCTTCCTGGGGCAGGCCTACATCCAGACTCAGCCAGAGCAGACCCAATTAACCACATCTCACCTCTGTCTCAAACAGCAGGGGACAGCCTGGCTTCCACACAGCCAATTTACTGTGGAGAACATGTGTGTGTGTGTGTGCGTGTGTGTGTGCGTGTGTGTCAGAGAAAGAAAAAAGAAAGTAAGAGTAAAAGAATGAAGAGAACGCAAGAACTCATGGCTTAAAAATCAAATTGTGTCTATTTTAGCTGTTCCTTTAAAGTCCAAAGCTGCCAAACTCACATTGTCATGTTACTGTCTTTTGGCTGAGTAGCACTGCTGTGCATTTGCTTATCTAGCTCACTGTCCACATCCATACAAAAATAATTTTATCATGAAACCCACTGACAGCCTTCAGACCCAGCCAACAGTCCGCCATTGCTGTTTCAGCCCTCAGCCCCCTCACACGCCTCTCTTTGGCAAGAGTACCATGGCGAGTGATTATTTTGTTATTTTTGTGTGTTTTGGTTGATGTACCATTGGTTTCACCTATTACCGAAATGAATTGTTTTTAATGTTTCAATATCTCCCCCTCTCTTTCTTTCTTGCTCTCTCTCTTTCTCTCCCCCTCCCTCCCTTCCTCCCTCGCTTCCTCCCGGCCAGCATTCGCCGAACTGCAGACCGACATCAACGAGCTGACCAGCGACCTGGACCGAGCGGGCATCCCGCACCTGGACTACCGCACCTATGCCATGCGGGTGCTCTTCCCGGGCATCGAGGACCACCCCGTGCTGCGGGAGCTGGAGGTGAGGGGGGGGGTACCACTCACCCGCAGCTCTGCCCCCGGGGCCAGACAGGGCCTCCGTACGGAGCTCTGCCACTCTGCCCTCTGGCTCTCAAAAGACCTGCCAGATTAGACCCAGTGCCCAGCAAAGTTTTATTTCACACTCCACCATTGTGAATTCAGTAACCTGAAGAACGGTATCTGTCACACTGTTGTTGTGAAGGGGGAAGATGTAATCCACTCCACAAGGACATTCGGTAGGATGCTTTACATGCAGAAACATCCTGTGTGGCCGTTACGCTGGAAATGTATTCTTGTATTGCTTATGGAATGTGTGACGGTGCTCATGGAGTATGGGTTTATTGATGTATCACAATGTCCTTTTGCTTGTTGTTCCATATAAACCCATCTGATACCTAATAAGAGTAATTACCCGGGAAGGGAAATTCCTCAAATGATGATGGATTGGCCGTGTTCGCCACTCGATGACGGCTCGGTGAAATTATGCAGGATTGTGTTTCTGCCCAGCTCCCTCGCGCAGTTTTCCCATGAAAGACAGAGTGCAGCACTGTGTCGATGCCTCTGTTGAGCAGTAATTATCTGAAATATTCAGAACAAACTTCTTTCATGTGAACGTGTTTTTTTGGTTCGTTACGCGGTTCACTGAGGATTCTCAGGAGTATCTAAAGAGCGAGTCAGGAGTGCCGTTGAGTTTTAACCCCCTGTGCGCCGTTTGGCCCCCAGGTCTCGGGGAACGGGCAGCTGAGCGTGGAGAAGGCCCTGAAGATGTTCGGCCAGCTCATCAACAACAAGGTGTTCCTGCTGACCTTCATCCGCACCCTGGAGCTGCAGCGCTCCTTCTCCATGCGCGACCGCGGCAACGTGGCCTCCCTCATCATGACCGCCCTGCAGGGCAAGCTGGAGTACGCCACCGACGTGCTCAAGCACCTGCTCTCCGACCTCATCGACAAGAACCTGGAGAGCAAGAACCACCCCAAGCTGCTGCTGCGCAGGTATGCTCCCCGTTTAGACAGCTCAGATCATGCCCTCCAATCCAGGAAAGGGTTAAGCTGATCCAGGATCAGTTTGACCATCGCTAATCATGTTCTCAAACCCATTGTCGGAGGAAAGGGTTAAGCTGATCCTGAGTCGGCAGAGATTATGCTAATCATAATCTGAAATCCACTATATTAACAAAGCATTAAATGCAGGGTGAGGGTTTGGCACAGAATCTAGCCCCAGGAGAAAGTGACTGAGATGGGTGAGGTAAGGAAGGGGATGGGGTAGAGGAAATGGGAGGAACAAGGGTCAAAAATGAAAGGGATAACATGGGGAGCAGCTCCCCATATGGGAGGGGGAAAAGTGCTAGTGGTTAACAGGAAAGGTCAGAGAAAAGTGAGAGAGGAGCAAATGGAGGAGAAGCGAAGAGGTAGAAGGACAGAGAGGAAAATAAATACAACTCAAGGGTCTTTGCTCTTGATAAACAGTCTTTGCAGTTTTAGATTGATGGCGAGCATAGACAGGCTGAATGGCCTTTTCTCCTCAGCTGGCCAAGGATGGACGCACGGCTAGTCACTGTATCAACCTGCTATCGCAAGAAACACTTCTTCCCAAGTTAGGCAAGCATGTTGGCAGTACTGTGCTCATCAGCAGAGCGACATGCCCTTCCGCTCCGTGAGAGACAGCGTGAAAAGTTGCCCTCAAGTTTGCGTGGCTGTGTCTGACGATTACGGAGACGTGCCTCAGTGTTTAATTTGGCTCCTTGTTAAAAGCAGCAGGGACGCTTATTATGCTCCGGAATCCCCAGTACTTCCTGTCACAGCTTATGCCAGGAGCTGAGAGTCTGCCGGTGCCTTATGTGGCAGCAGCCGATGCACAGCAAGATGTTAATGTTGAGAGAGCGATCATGAGCGAGAGAGAGAGAGAGAGCGGAGGAGTGAAGGCAGCTCCATCCTTTATGCCCCTCCCCCCACAGGTCCTGCAGCTGCAGAACGCAGTGGCTTTGTCAGACTCATTTATCCTCTGTCTGCTACCCATAAAACATTCAGACATCAGCTCAACTTTAATTTTCTCTCTCTGCTTTCAGCCAGAGATAGTTTTTTTTCTGGGGCTGAGGCAGTGGAGGGGGGGAGGCTTTTTGGCTGCACCTACACTAACTTGGGGCTGGGTCCAGCAGGATGCCAGTTGAGTTCAGGCACAGGCTTTCAGCACAGATGTGTAACCTTCAGCCCATCTTACCCCCAGCACCACCTTACACCCAACCCCACCTTACCCTCAGCACTACCTTATTCCCGACTCCACCATGCACTCAACGCCACCTTACCCCCAGCACCATCTTACCCCCAACAGCACCTTACACTCAGCACCACCTTACACCGAGCCCCACCTTACCCCCAGCACCACCTTACCCCCAGCACCATCTTACCCCCAACAGCACCTTACACTCAGCACCACCTTACACCGAGCCCCACCTTACCCCCAACACCACCTTACCCCCAGCACCATCTTACCCCCAACAGCACCTTACACTCAGCACCACCTTACACCGAGCCCCACCTTACCCCCAACACCACCTTACCCCCAGCACCATCTTACCCCCAACAGCACCTTACACTCAGCACCACCTTACACCGAGCCCCACCTTACCCCCAACACCACCTTACCCCCAGCACCATCTTACCCCCAACAGCACCTTACACTCAGCACCACCTTACACCCGGCCCCACCTTACCCCCAGCACCACCTTACACCCAACCCTTCTCACCCTCAGCACTACCTTATTCCCGACCCCATCATACACTCAACGCCACCTTACACCCAGCCCAGCTTATCCCCAGCCCCACCATACACCCAGCACCGTCATACCCCCAGCACCACCATACCCCCAGCACCATCATACCCCCAGCACCACCTTACACCCAGCCCAGCTTATCCCCAGCCCCATCTTACACCCAGCATCAGCCTCCTCTCTGCTTCAAATGAGCAGTATTTTTCCAAAGGCATCCATTCCTGTTGTGGTTTTTCTCTTCTGTTCTGCAGTTCTGGGTTGTAATACCATTAATTAGCTGAATGCAGACACAGACACATTCGCAGGGAATTGATTCAGATTATGCTATTACTTTAAATAAAAAAAAACGCAGGCAGACGATTGCCTCCGCATTTTGTATTATTTTCACCATCAAAAAAGCAATGCTGTAATCTGCTCAGGTCCTGTAAGCCTTGTCTTGAAGGCTAAGTATTCCATAGTTTTAGATTACATTCATGTTTAAGCATTAGGGATTATCCATTCGTCATGCTTATTTGTTCATTTATATATATATTTCTGTATTTCTTTGTTCTGCCCGGTACTTATTCTGCTAAAAGCCAGTGAAAATGTGGATGGCTCATAAAGTCTCGCTCTCTCTCTCTCTCTCTGTCTCTCTCTTGCTTTCTTTGCTTTGGAGAAAATATCTAATGGAGATGGATTTTGATGCGCTGTGAAATTGAAGCGCTTTGTAACCCAGAGGCCATGGGAGCCATTAATTCAAACAAGTGAGAAATAAGTGGGGAGCGTGAGTAAAATGTTTCATTGTGTTTATCGTCTGGGACTAAAAATTTTGATAACGCGAATGACAAGGAAGCACATTTGCACCTCAGTAGCTCGCTCTTCAATTTGCAGCCAATAACGAGTTTGTGCACAGATTGCGCCCCGAATAACAATGTGCGCATGATTAATTAATAGCTCATAAAGGGATATGTGTCGTCTTATTTATACCCCGAACTCGGCCTAGCCGCGAATTGCGTCAGTGGCGGTCTGTTTGTTTGTTTTTGAACGTGCCGTCAGCAGGTGAGGCTCTGTTGTGTGTCTCTGGGAGACGGGCGTCTGGAGGGAAGCTGTCTGAGCGACTCCGTGCGGGCGCGTCTCTCGGGCGACGCCCGTTAGCGGGGCGGCCGCTGAGCGGTGGCGGGGTTAGGAAGCGCGGCGGGGGGAGATGAATTATTAATGGCGGGTTGGCGGCGCGGGCCCTTGGTTACGGCGTGAGGGAGGAGCGGCCCTGACCCGCTCCGGCCCAGGTCACCGCGCAGACAGCGCCGGGGAGGGAGGGGCCCGCAGCGCCGGGGTTCACCGTCCATTTTAATGGGGCCGTGTGAGACGGACCTCCAGAGGAGTGCACCCGGGCGACAGGGTGCGTTTGGGGTCATCTCAAGGCCCCCTGGCTCACCGGCGGTGTAGTTTGTGAGTTTATAACCCAGGACTGGGAAGATGTATCCATAATCCAAACTTTGACTGTCATCTTCTGACTGCTTGTTGTCAGGCAACAAATAACAGTTGTAATTCATTTGATTATTCAAAACTAGAGAGGCTGCTTGATCATTTTCACTGTAACATGATCATTTTGTCATTCCTATTCAGATATTGGTGGTAACTGCCAACCATGCACAGATGCCTCCTATACTACAGCTTTAGCCTGTCCACAGCAGCTGTGATTTCTCATCCTCTGCCCTTTTCTAAGGTGCTATGGGCAACAGTAAATTGTTTTGATATTGAACAGAAAACCACTTCCCACAAAACCGTCTCGTCTAGTGAAAGAAATCAAGTCTCCTATCCAGTCTTCTTGTATGGTTATAGAGATAAAGTGAGACTTGTGACTTTTCATTGTACCACAGAAATATAATTTTTATTAAGAAAAATTATATGCATGGTCAAAAGAATTTATTCCGCAATGTGTTTTGTTTACAGCTATACCTGTTTCTGTTTTCTTGAGCTGTGCGACTGTGGTAGAATGTTGGTGCAACCGATGTTCTTTTGGATTCTCACAGCGGTCGTCATTATAATCAGTGAATGGCATGAAAGAGAATAGTATATCAACAGCAGACATCCTCTTACTGCGCAGCGCTCAGAAATGACGTGAATTTGAACTTGTTTTTGTGGGAAAATGAAGCGCTTCTACTGACAGCAGAGGCGAGCCGTGACCTCTCGTCCTCCGGGTAAAGTTAAGGCTCTCGTGTTGAAATGCTTTCACTTCTGTACGCGCCACAAGAGCTTAAGGAGGTGTCTTTGAGGGCATGAAGGAAGGCGAGTTAAAGCATTCTGAAAGTGCCCACGCGAATCCATAACCAGTCCGCCGACTGTGCGGACCGCGGGCCTGCGAGCGGCTGGCTGGGTGACTCTGGGAAGTGGCGGCGATAAGTGCCTGGGTGTGGGCGACTCTCACAGAGGCACTCTGTGAAATGGCACGGCTGTGGTAGAGCCACGCTTCGTTGCTGAGTTGATCTCCAGCAGAGAGGTCCGTTGAGAAGATAAAGTGCCAACTGTGGGGAGTCAGAAAGGGGGTTTTTTCCCCCTCGAGAGAACCTGCTCTTATGCACGGGATTGTGGGTAATCTCCTTGAGAAGAGTTTCTGGGTTATCGGTGCATTAGAGATGCAGCAGTCACGCTCGCTGTAATTAACATTGCAGCCGCACTTCTTTCTATTCCTCTCTCTTTTGCTTTCTCTCTCTCTCTCTATATATATATATATATATATATATATATATATATCCTCCTTTCCTCTCTCACTTCCTGTCTCTCTTGGCCTTAGGTATTGAAGTCACTCACTCATATGAAGGTGAGAGAGAAGCTGCTTGGAACACCAGGGGTCCAAACAGAGGCAAGAAAGGAAGGCGCTAAACATGAGTTAGCATGTTAGATGCTGAACAAGTGGCGGCATGACTTTCATCCAGAACAGAAAAATTTAATTGAGGAAACAATATGCACTGTATTAGCAGTGTCCCCCAGGGATGAGCTGAGTGAATAGGAAAAGGGCTTTAGTTAAAATAGTAACAGAATGTCAACAAAATGGGGCCAAAAGCACACATTTTCTCTGTTTTGTAGGAGGTCTGGCCTTCTCTGCGCATTTAAGAGTTTAAATATGCTATAACACCATTTAAAGCCGACCATTCAGCACAATAGCTCCAGGCCTTCATTACAGTCTTCTCTGTAAATGGGCCTCAGTGCTCTCTATGAGATAAAGGAAATATAATGCCAACCCACAAATCTGTCTGTCTTTTCTCTGCATGTGTGTGTCTGAGGACCGGTTTTAGAATGAAGGTCATTTTTATTTCCACTTCCATTCAATGCGGGAAAATTGAGCACCATTAATAGATCTGTAGCTGTTAACACTGTACAGCTATTAGAGCTCAGCTTCCATTTATACAGTCGTACTACATTTCCCAACAAGCTGGTTTTTGAACTACAACTCGAGCTCCAGACAAAGCTTGGAGAACCAACCTTCTCTTGCCTTTTCTCCTATTACACTGGGCCAGAAGCTGAGAGTGCAGATTGTCTGCCAAGCAGTTTTTCTTGTTTTTTTGTGGCCATGCCTTTTCAAACCTTGTGGCATCCTTTTCATTTCCTCACTCCCTCTTTTCCTCTCTCTCCATCTTTCGTTCTCTCCCTCTGGCGGAACTGAGCCAGTGCCAAGGTGGAGACACCTTTGAGCGCTGTGCAAACAGACAGCCCCCCTCTGCCTTTCCATAATGAGATCTGAGCATGCTCCAGAGACAGGGTGCATTGTGGGCTGCCCATCACCCATCCGCCAGAGAGAGGAGGCCACGCGCAACGTATAAAACTGATCCAGCGCTCTGTCAGCCCCCCCCCCCCCCCCCACTCACTCATTTCTGAGGAGAAATAGCAGCTAAAAATGGAATGACTCCATCTTCCCCTCCACCCCCAGGTGCTTTTGCTGTTATTTGTATTGCGTCCTTTCACCACATTTCCTAATGAGATTTCCGTCCATCCAGCGCGATTGAGAATGGGTCATTAGGGAAATGTGGGGTTTGCATCGCCCAGGCGCAAGACATTCCGCTTCATTCTAATCTCCACCCCTACTCCCCCCACCCCTTTCTACCTATTTACCAGCATTAAGGAAAACTCATTCCTCTTAATGCACTATTGGATAATGAAACCCTGATGTTCATTAATGAAACTCAATTAAAAGCGGGATGGGGGAAGAAGGAAAGCAGAGGAAAACAAAGACGGGCTTTCTGAGCCATTCAAACACAGAAATTAAGAAGCTCATCACAGCCCCTACACATAGGATGAGTTTTCTTTGTTTTATTTTTTTGGGGGGGGGGGGGGCTTCCTACATGGGGACTGGCTGAGCTTATTAAACTGCTTAATAGCTTCCATTAGGCTCTAATGCGTTTGCTCCCAGTCAACATGGAGGACGAATGAGAGAGAGTTCCTGCCGCCCTTCTCCGTGAAAGGGAATGGAGAAGAACAGGAAGTGATGCGTGTTCTTCTCCTGTCCGTCAAACACAAGGCCCAATGTGTGCATCGCAAGCCGGGTGACGGCTTCGGCAGGCCAGAGAGCCGGGGGGGGGAGGACAGCGGAGGACACGTCCGCGCCTTCCACGCGTGACGTGGCGGGGGGGATGGTGGGAGCTGGTAGGGGAGGAGGGCTGCGTCAGACAGGTGAACGGCAGCGCGTCAGCGCGTTTGCGGGCGTAATGAGCCCAATCTGGCCTCATCTCATTCAGACGCGGGACGGGCGTAATCACCGGGGCCCGGTCTGTGCGTCTGCGCTCTTAAGACGCGAGAGGAGCGCTCGTTGTTTAATGCCTGCCGCGATCGGTGTCACACGGAGCCCACCTAATGCCTTTCTTTAGCCCCGGAGAATGGCATGGGCTGCCGTTTCTGGGCTGTAATCACAGTGATTTCGGCTGCATTAAGAGGGTCATTTTCTCCATGCGTCGCTGAGTAAATTGCCACCGGGCTTCAGCGGCCCGGCGAGCGGCTGATTGAGAGGGGCGAGGGGCGAGGGGGCGCGGCCGGGCGACGGGACGGCGGCGAGCCGCGGTGTCGCGGGATTGAGGTGGGGCGGGGGCGCCGATGGCACTGACCGTTCGACGGATGGAAGGGCTGCAGCTGAGCCTGGTGAAGTGAGGCAGTATGGGTATTCTGAGGCAGACTCCACCTGTAGTGTTACGCGCTCAACCAATGGCACAGCCCTATCTGTACGTCTCACACCTCTCTACGCTGTTCTGGAGCTTTTTCCTTTCCCTTCTCCTTCCTTATTCTTTCTGTTCCGTCTTTCCCTAAATAAAACCCAAGTCCCTCACACCGTGCCGGGATTCTGAGGGGCACACGTTATCTATGCCCCTTGGTACATTTGCTCTTTGGTGTCATTTCTTGTTTTAATTTTTTATGAATTTGTGTATTTCCGTGCTAAATGAATTGCAAGCCGTCTGTGACACTGTGAGCCACATGCGCTGCAGTGCACAGTTTTTATAAGAGCGCAGCAGCGAACGTCTCAAACTCCACAGTCACATACAGGGTGAGCTTTTCTTACATTACTGTATGTGAATGTCTGCGTTTGAAAGCAAGCACAGAGTTTGCCTTGTTAAAATATGTTGACTTTGCCAAACAGGTACGATGCAAGAATACTGTGTGATGTGCGGTTGGTCATTAGTGATCAGTGTAGTGTGCTTGTTCAGCGTGTTGCGTTGTGTGGTTCAGCCCCGTGTTTTGTGTTGTGTTGCATTTCAGAACGGAGTCTGTCGCTGAGAAGATGCTGACCAACTGGTTCGCCTTCCTGCTGCACAAGTTTCTCAAGGTAACCAAGCGTTACATTACATTTATTTACATTACATTTATTTGAATTACATTTATTTGGCAGACGCTTTTGATCCAAAGCGACAATAAGTGCATACCAAAGGTTATTGGAACAACGACAAAATATAGGTCTGACAAGGTACAGTACTCATTTTGTAACAGTTATTCATAGCCATGAACCCATTAAGTCCAGTTCGCACAATAAACATTACTCTGACCTATGGTAAGTCAAACGAGGAGGTACGACAAGCTACAACATAATGAGCACAGTGTGCCCAGTATGCTGATTGCTACCGAGGTTGGGTCTATTCCGATTCAGTTCAGGAAACGGAATTACATTTCAGTCCAGCTCATGAGTTGAAACATGCCCATGCTGTCAGGATTTTTTCCAGTTAAGGAACTGGATGCCGATTCAAGTGACTGAATTGAAATGAAATTGACCCCAGGTCTGATTGATGCGGTTGCGTTTGGGGAAGGTGTGCTGGGTATTTCGCGGAATCGTTTGGCTCCTTCCTGCCTGACGCGCTGCACAGGAAAGTGGCTGGGTTATCTAAAGGTTACCTGGCTTCGCTGGGTTCCGGGGGAAGCGTGAGGTGTGAGCCTGTGCCTGATCTTAGCCTGGCAGCCAATCAGCTCTCACGTGCTGACTGTGTCAGAGCACCGCACCGCTGAGCCGAGCTGGAAGAATTCTGTTTGATGGACAGCTGCTGATGTTTGTGTGTGTGTTCTGTCATATCTGTCTTTCTCTATTCATTTACAGGTTTGTGTGCCTTCTCTTGTAGCCATCTCTCTCTCTCTCTCTCTATCTATCTCTCTCTCACTCTTTTTCTCTGTTACTCTCTCTGCTTACGTTTGTGTGCTTGTGTGTGTGAGTGTGTGTGCGTGTGCGTGAGTGTGACCGCAAGTGTGTGCGTGTGTGACTGCATGTGTGTGTGCGCGCATGTGTGTATGTGTGTGTGTGTCTGCATGTGTTTTTATGTGCGTTCTCTCACAGCTCGGTCTCTCTGTGTTGCAGGAGTGTGCAGGGGAGCCTCTCTTCATGCTGTACTGTGCCATTAAGCAGCAGATGGAGAAGGGCCCCATCGACGCCATCACTGGAGAGGCCCGCTACTCTCTGAGCGAAGACAAGCTCATCCGCCAGCAGATTGAGTACAAGACCCTGGTCAGTTCTGACACAAGCACACACGTGCTCACACGCATACACACGTGTACACAAACACATACACGCACACACACACACACCAATGCACGCACACACACACGCATGCATACACACACACGCACACACACACACACACACACCAATGCACGCACACACACACACGCATGCATACACACACACACACGCACACACATGCATACACACAAACACACACATATACATGTGCATGCTCGCACACACACACACACACACACACACACACCCACGTATACACACACACACACACACGCTCGCACACACACACACACACACACACACCCATGTATACACACACACACACACGCATACACACGTGCACACAAACACATACACGCACACATACACACACACACCCACGTATACGCACACACACACACACACACCAATGCACGCACACACACACGCATGCATACACACACACGCACACACACATGCATACACACAAACACACACATACACTCTCACACATATACATGTGCACGCTCGCACACACACACACCCACACACCCACGTATACGCACGCACACACACGCATGCACGTATACCCATTGTGAACCATGCTAATAACGCAGTGGCTGTCAGAAGCAGGAGAGCACAGCGCGCACCTGCGGCTGGGCTCTGTCTGTGCCAGGTGTGCTGAGAGACGGAGCTGCGCCCGGGGGCTCCTGCTGCACGTGCTCCGTCTGCGCTGTTTAGTGCCGGGGGACGGGAGGCGGCCATCTCAGACAGTGACAGGATGACACTGCTCTGATCGTCCTGATGGGAAACTTGGCTCATTACGTGTTAATACCCCGCCAGAGTTGGAAATTGGTGTCCCGCCGAAGGTGTGAAATTAGATTTTGGGAAGCCGGCGGGCGCGGAAATAGCCTCTTAGGGCTCCAGCCACAAGCCGAGCCGCCTCTAATGAGAGCCGGCTGCAGGGCGGACGCGGCCGGGGGTGAGGAGGCTCTGCGCCCCTTTTCCTCATCTGTCCTCTCTTCTTTTCTTCTCTCCTCCTCGCCTCTCCTCTCCATCCAGATCCTCAACTGCGTGAACCCCGACAACGAGAACAGCCCCGAAATCCCGGTCAAGGTGCTCAACTGCGACACCATCACCCAGGTGAAGGAGAAGATCCTGGACGCGGTGTACAAGAACATGCCGTACTCCCAGAGGCCCCGGGCTGTGGACATGGACCTGGGTACGACCCCCTGGCTCCCCCACGCACCCCCCCCCCCCATCCACCCATCCCCCCGCCCCGGCAACGCTGAGCGAGCGCAGGCCGCGCGCCCGGGCCAGGAAACAGGCGCAGATTGGCGCTCCATCCGGGGGACGGGCGGCTCGCTGACAGACTGACAGACCTGCTAATTGAGTTACAGGCCCGGCGCCGCGCTTCGGACGCGCCCACCCAGCGACAGACTCGCGCGCCGGTGTGTGTGGGCCTCTGCCCGCACGCCTCCTGTCTGGCCTGCACGCCGCCGTGTGTGTGTGTGTGATTGTGTGTGAGTGTGTGTGTGTGTACGTGTGCGTGTGTGTGTGAGTGTGTGTACGTGTCTGTGTGCGAGTTTGAGTGTGTGTGTGTGTGCATGTGTGTGTGTGCGAGTGTTCGCGCGTGTGTGTGCGTGCATGTGTGTGTGTGTGTCTCTGTGTGTGTACGTGTGTGTTTGTGTGTGTAAGTGTGTGTGCGCACGTGTGTGTGTCTCTGTGTGTGTAAGTGTGTGTGTGTCTCTGTGTGTGCGGGCTGGCTGTCTGGCCCAGGTGAGAGCAGACAGATGGTGGCCTCCTGCACTGGCCCTCTCGCTCTCTCCATTCTCTCCAGAAAGCCAGCAAATCAAACACAAAGCAAAAACAATGAGCACAGGGGACGAAGCCCTCATCATCATCACCTGTGAAGAGAAACCACCCCCCCAAACGACGAGTGCTTCATTTTTGCGATCACCGTGGCGACGGCTATCCACATCCATGGGGGGGGGGGGGCCAGAGCTGGAGCCTTGGCAGCTGCCGGTGGTGCAAAGTAATAAAGTCCAGGCAACAGAGGAGAAAATCAATGATCACACCCAGCAGGAGAGCCGCGTAGCTTCGCCATCCCTCCATCAGCGTCCTTATTATCGTTTCATTATCCCTTCCCCCCCACCCCCCCCGCCCCTCTCCCGGGCGCCCCCTCCCCGGAAAGGACGCGACTTCCTCTTCGTCGCTCGCGGACGCCCTCTGGCTCGTGCGCCCTCGCCGCGCGGCGTATGTGAATGGGATAGGCTATCGCCGACACGAGTGCCAATTATGCGGGGTAGACTGACTGCGCGCACTCCTCCGCAGCGTTGGCGTGTAATGTTTAATTAAAACACGCGTCAGTCTCCACGGGCTCGCGGCCAGCGCTCAGCGGAGGACGCGCTCTGTAAAACAGAGATGCTGATATTGTTCTGTTTGTATAGCGCGTTTGTTCTGGAGTCCTCTGGACGTGCTGAACGTGCGCTTTGTGTTGACGGGGAAGGGAACGAAGTTGCGGTTACGTTTTAAGGATTTCTTTCGTCTGGCCTTCGTTTCTCGTAACTGAGCTTCGCGAGCACCTTTGAGACATGTTTGAGTGAGAGAGATATTTTGTTTTGTGCCGAAAACTCTTCTCTTCTGGGAAGGCATTTGAAATCAGCTCAGATGCTTATTAAAAATATTTCATCAGCCTTTACAAACACTGGAGACGCCACAGGGAGCACTCTGACCAGACCAATCATTTTTAACAGTCCGGGGAGGGGGCAGGCCTGATTGATTGCTTATTTATTTATTCATATTTTTTTTTATTTTTACAGAGTGGCGACAGGGGCGGATGGCACGTGTGGTCCTTCAGGATGAAGACATCACCACCAAGATTGAGAACGACTGGAAGAGGCTCAACACTCTTATGCACTACCAGGTGAACTCTCACCCTCAAACCCCATCCACACGTCTTGCTTTTTTTCAGTTTACACGCTATAGGTTTACTGTGGTTGTACGGTGTCTGAGTTTGAGGCGCTCTGTAAAAATATTAAAATGCTGTGAACGTGCACCGTACATTGGGAGTGGTTCTTTCAAATGGCATTATTAGTGGACCCAGCTCTCCACTTCGCTGAGAGTGATGTCATAGGTTCTCATTTGCATGCAGCAGTGTTATTCGTGTTGGATGACTCAGAAAGAATAGGGGACAATTATTCATCTGGAGGGGAAAAACAAAACTTGATGAATGCTTTCCCTTGAGAGAGAGAGACTGTGACAGAGAGCAAAAGTCGCGAAAAGTTAGAACTCATGAGGGCAGCTTTGACCCCTCGAGCTCCGCCGGAATCTATATTTTATCTCCCTCTACGTGCCGGGGTTGTCCGCTGCCTGTTACCGTGGCAATTAGCCGCGCTTGCGCTCCTGAGTGAACTCCGGTCTGAGTCTCTGCGGGTCGGAAGTTTACCTGCTGCTCCTTGCCACGTTCCCTCTTTAGAAGTGAAGGAAGGAGGGGAGGGAGGAAGGATCTGGGCGCATGAATCTTTCAGTAGGACTGGGTCAGCGGGTGCCTATTATTCAGAGAAGAGGCCCTCCGCCTGTCCCCCTGGACTCCCTCCGCTGGAGACAGAGGGGTGGCTGAGGGGCTGTTAGCAGGGGTCTCTCTCTCTGCAGCCTCCTCCTGAGGGACAGCTTCACACGGGAGTAATTGGGGGCTGGGTATAGTGTAGAAGGTTCTGGAAGGTAGTACATTAGCTCACCCTGAAGTTGGCTATCTCGCCTGCCCTGACACCCAGAGATGAGTGTGTTTCTCTGGTTAACCTCCAGTCTCTCTCAGAGTTTGAGCTTTTCTCTTACCTGCCTTCTCTCTCTCTCTCACAGCTAATGAGCCACCTCTCTCCCTGTCACTCACCGTTCCCCTGCCTCAACCGCCCCTTTAATTCGCTCACAGGAAGTACAGTACGGTTAAATTCATCCAGCAGTTTACATTTTTCATTTCATTTTTTGGGGAACTTTTCGCGGGCTGCGTGTCGCTCCCTTTGTTGTGCTCTTTAGCCGGGGGGTGCGCCGCAGGGCGCGCTCTCTGAGGCAGCTGTGCCACTGAAACGCGCACGTGAGACCCGCTATCGATCACGCGTCTCCGCGCCGCGCCACGCCCGCCGCCGTCACTCGGGCGCAGCGGCCCGGCCGTAGGGGCGAGGAGCCCAGAGGTTAGGGCCTGTGGTCCGGAGCGCGCTCCGGGAAGTGGGAGGGGCTGCCGTTTGCACACCTGACAAAGGAGCGCACGCGTTCGCGTAGCTGTAGCTGCTGCCACGCCACGTCTGTCCGGCGTTCAGCAGAACTGCAGGGGCACAGCTCATTAACCCCCTGTCTGTGGACATGGGGCACGTGTGTGTGTGTGTGTGTGTGTGTGGGCACGCGTGTGTGTGTGTGTGTGTGGGCACGCGTGTGTGCATGCGAGTGTGTGTGTGCGCGTCCATGTGCGTGTGTATCTGCGTGTGCTTATGTGCGTGTGTGTGTGCGCGTGCATATGTGTGCGTGTGCGTGCGTGTCTGCGTGTGCGTGTCTGTGTGTGCGTGTCTGTGTGTGCGTGTCTGTGTGTGCGTGTCTGTGTGTGCGTGTCTGTGTGTGCGTGTGTGTGCGTGTCTGTGTGTGCGTGTCTGTGTGTGCGTGTGCGTGCGTGTCTGCGTGTGCGTGTGTGAAGGACAGAGGAGAAGGGAGACGTATTGTCAGGGTGTGAAATATGCAGAGTTAATGGCGAAACGCTGAAAGCCATCCTGTGACTCTGCTAATTCTCACACTGGAAACCAGCAACAGACAGCGGCGCATTAAAATTCATGGCTTTCACATCAACCTGTCGGAGCCCTCTTATTTATTTATTGGACCATTTTGAAAATGATAGGCTGCATGGATATGTTCATTTCCACATTTTTTTTTCCCAGCCAAAAAAATAGAGGTAAATGGAATGTTGGAGCGTGAGGATGTTAGTCTTTTTGGGGGGGTGTCATCCGTAATGATTGACTGAATCTCTGACATTAATCCAGCTTGCTGGATGGAGATATGAAATATTGAGTGCTGGACCAGGACTGATTTTATCTCTGTGTTGATTAGTCTTCTGACTTGTCTAAGAGGCTTTTATCGGGCCGCCTCTCCCTGCTCCTCTCTCCACCCTCCTTCCCGCGTTGTTATCTCCAGAGGGGAGGCGGTTAACCTTGCAGCCAGAGAACGCCATTACAGAGGAACCTGGAGCATCTCCGAGGGCATCTGGCAACCCGAGCGCTCCGTGCCGTGAATTTACAATTTCCCCGTTTGAGTGGCATGCGAGATTTAAATAAAATGAGCGTGATTGTGTGTGTGTGATATCTCAGTGTGTCAGTGTCTGCGCGTTGAGGAGCTGGGGGGGTTACCAGTAAGCCTTCACAGGCCTCCCACTGGCATTGGGTACACAGCACATTTAATTGTGTATGCAGTAAAATGGCAGGCGCCTGATATGTGGCCCATGGAAGGCGTTTGTCACCTGCTCGTATCACCAGGTGCCTGTTTTCCATTGCTTATCATTAATATTCTTTGCCAGGCTAATCAGCGCAGGCTATTGTGGACCAAACATTCCAAGCATATGACGTGGAATTCATTATAGTCAGTCCAATTTTGTGTGTGTGTGTGTGTGTGTGTGTGTGTACATATAAATATATAATGTCATTAGCCCAACCCAAGAACTTGATTGAGATGAAAAACGAAGACGTGACGTAGCATAAGGCTCCCTTGAGTGCGGTAGTTGAGGTTGAACATACAATGAAATAGGAACATGAAGGACCAGAGCCTGCTAGGCATCCAAGGGACTGGGAACTGAAGGAGAATTACCGGGGATCGGCGCTAGATTGAGATGTGGGCTGATTGACTGAATCTAATTATATTACATTCATTTAGCTGGCAGATGCTCTTATCCAGTGCAAATTAGCCACATTTGTGAGCGACCTACCAGTAGGGCATGTGCAACATCAATAAAGTACTGAATGTTAGTTAAATTATGCCATAATAATAATAATAATAATAATAATAATAATAATAATAACTCGTATTATTATTATTGTTCATATTATTTCATTATTAGTATTATTATGATACAAACTGTAATTCAAGTTAAATACATAAAACAAAGCGTGTAGTCTTATAACAAGCTGGCTTTTATAATAGCTTGCTAAAACCATAAAGATGACTGTGACAATCCTGAAGTAGTTGGCTACACCCCAGAAGAAGTACTAATGACAGGGAATAGTGAGATGCAAAATGAATTCCAAGAGGAATTATTGAATCCTAGGAGAGGATCCCTTAAAAAATATAACCTGGTTGTTTACTGGAGATTTGTTTACGTTGTCAGAAATGCAGGGAAGCTCAAATAAGAATGCCACAGCAGTGTCATGGCACAGTGCTTTTCAAACGTAGATGGTAGATTTCAAATTGACCTCTAGGTTATAAAGACTTCAGAATTGTTTATGAATGCATTCTGGGGTGCTTTTCGTCTCAGGATCTCAGTTTCAGGAAATTCTTTATATTAAAATATTTTATGCTGTTTGAGAGAATGTTTGCATCCTGAGAATCCCATCTCCCAGCCTGCAGGGCAGTGAGCACATTCGTGAAAAATGATTTTGTGGTTTATTGTGCTTACAAACGTTTTCACTAATATTTAGGCATTCGTCATTTTTTTCTCGTTCAATTTTGATTTCAGTTTCAATGTAGAGTTCATGGGATTGCTAGGAGGTTTTGCTGAGTCAGTTTGAACAGACATGGGCATCCAGTTTACGAACAATCAGTCTGATACACCTGGGGTAGCTACGCGCAAAATCGAAGGTCTGCGCATGTTCCATGAATCACAGGAACTTTTTCGTGGGAACTTTTGTTAAGACAAAAAGGTAAGCAGAATTTAAGAAGAGTTTTGTGAATGAGGCCCTTTGTCTTTGAGGCCAAGTGCTGTTCTGAACAGCAGTGCCTTGGGAAGTACTGTCATTAAATAGGCCAAGTGAGAGCGCTGTGACTCTTGACTCTCCCTGCTGTTTGTCTCTGTCTGGAATTCCTGTTGACTAGATGGTATAAGAGCAATTGACATTCCAGACAATGCAATGTTTTCCATTGTAAATGTTGCGGTTGGAACTCTTTTGTGTTTCAAGGCTTTAGTGACCTTGTGTGCCATGCAGGCAAGCAGGTTGTGATGTCTTTGGAGGTCATGGGCAAGTCACATATACACCCCCCCCCCCCCAAACCCCCGTGTGACCTCACTATACCATAGGAAAGGCCAGAGGACGAATAGGTGAGGCTCAGACCTACGTGTCCCATCTCTCCAAACCAGCCAATGGCAGCATATTAGTCTGTGCTGTCACAGATGTTTCAAAGCCCTCAATCCTGCAGTAGATGCCTTTTAATGAGCCTGCTTTATTGCACTGAAACCCATGGCACTATGAAACCTCAGGCAACAAGGGAATGACAAGTATGCCTTTCATCCCCAATCCCATCTATCCAGGGAAATCAAAGCCAGCGATGAAAAATGTCTGTCTCCTACCTTATTTTGTTTTATGTGGTTGGTTTTGTTTTTGTTCTTTGGCGGGCAGCGTAAAGCTTTTTCTTCCCAGTGTTAGCGGACGAGCTGCCTGCAGGTCATTTTTGTATGCGGCACAGGGGTTGTAACTGTGCAGCCTGCTGCCCTTGCACAGCCTGCTCCGGTCAGTATCCAGTTCTTTCGCAGTTTTCGCAAAACACTACTTTCGCAAAACACTGCGTGCGCTTTGTTTTATGCCTGTGTATGTGTAGTTATTGGTATGGTCATTTACTAACCAGCTGGCAGTTCTGCATTATACAAGATAGCTGACTTTTCCTTGATAGCTCAGCCAGCTACTGTACGCTATATGACCAAAAGTATCTAGTCTGATAAAGCAACCTTTTAATTAGATTCTGTTCACATCGTGTAAATTTGGATTTATCTAATCTTGATGCTACAGATTGCTTTAAATGCACTGTGAACATTGGGTTCTGCTTCACTAAATATGTAGCTACAGCTAATAACTATTTTAGCCAGCAGCCAGCAGGCTAGTACCGGGCCAGACTACGTGAATAAGCACATATGTCTGTAAGTGCTTATTCACATATCAAAAATTAGACATATCAAAATTTGACGGTACCGGATGTTTACTGGAGCGGGCTATGCAGGGGCAGCAGGCTGTGCAGTTACTGGGGAACAGAAAAGGCTTTACAAGCCCCAGGAAGTCAAAGGGTGAGACCTGGAATGGCTGTGGCAGGTATTACTGGAGATTGAGTCAGCTTTCGGATGTGACTCATACCGAAAAGCCATGGGAAAATAGGCCCCTTTCCACAGCTCCAAATTTAGGCTCTCTTGGCAAAGGTTCAGATCGCACCAAGACAATGAAGCAGTACCCTTTTATCAAAAAGATTGTGGGGTGTTTATTCCTTTTTCAGCATATGGTTCTTTGATTTTGAAAATATTTTCAAATTTTATTTTATATACCTTTTAAAAATGATTTTAATGAGACTCATTGGGTCCCCACCTGTATTCGGTTATCTGTGTAAGAGGGATGGGAGGTGGATGGCATTGAGGCCGCTCAGGGTTGCTACTCGCATCCCCCAGATAGCGATCTATGGTCTGTGCATCAGAGGCATCGGAGATTTGGGAAATGGGGTGGGGGTGGGGAGGCTGAGCCTTATCACACCTGGCCTGGTATCAGGCCCTGCGGCAGGAGATTATACCTGAAGGGCAAATCCACCTGTCTCAGTCATTCACAGTTTTATGAAGCTTCCCGTTTTCTAACTGCCATTTTTCTTTCAGCCATGCTTATTTTTTATTTTTTCAATGTTTTACGAGGAATAACAGAGCCAAAACAGGAATAGCAAGAAGAGGGAGTGCGGTGGAGGAAGCGGTAATAGGCCCTTCTCTGGCACCACCGTAGGCTCCTGCTGTCAGAGGAGGGGGGAGGCAGGCAAACCTGAGAAGCAGGATGCGAGGGAGGGAGGGGGGAAGGGGGGGTTGGTGATTTGAGGAGGGAGAAGTCTTTCTCCATTCAGACCAAGAAAAAACAGAAACGCAGTGGGAGCAATTCAAAGAGGATTCTTGAAGCCTCTCTCTCTCTCTCTCTCTCTCTCTCTCTCTCTCTCTCTCTCTCTCTCTCTCTCTCTCTCTCTCTCTCTCTCTCTCTCTCTCTCTCTCTCTCTCTCTCTCTCTCTCTCTCTCTCCCTCTCCCTCCTCTCTCGGCCATGGCTATCAGAACCCACATTCCTGCAACCGTGACCCTGGTTTTGGCTGTTGGAGATTAACAAGAGAGGTTGAGTGGGGGCCTGGGGTGCAAGAGGCAGGCGGGGGGGGGGGGGGGTTGGTCATTAACCAGGAGGAGGTGGACCATTGTCAGCTGCTTCGGGCATTACTGGCGAGAAGGGCTTTGGGGGAAAAGGAGCTTACGGACCCCTATTCGGAAAAAAAGAAAAGGAAAGAAAAGAAGAAGAGATTTTTAATAGACTCCCAGCAGCACTTTGATCACATCTGGTCCTTTCACTCCTCTCTCACTGTCACACACGTCTCCACACTCGTGCATAAAAATACCTCCGCTAAGCCTGGATGCCAGGTCGCCGTATGCTGCTGCGCGGCGCAGTCGTGTCGGAGGCACACTGTAGTGCGTTTTCCCCTCTCTCCGCGAACATGAAAGCGTGCGCGCGCGCGTGAGGCAATGCTAAAATACACCAGTTTGGCTCCAGAGAAAGGGAACGGTTTCCACTCGACTTGTTTGTTCTTTTGTACTGAATCCAGAAAATTTGAGAACTTGTCTGCGAGCCTCAGTTTGACACGCCCACGCATTCGCACGTGCTTGCTGTGGTCACAGCCCAGCCGAGCGAGGCAGTCTCATCTCTCCCGGGCCGTGGCGTTCATGCAGATGTACGTGGACGCCTTCCCAGCGGAGCCCCTTGTGGTGATGGATGCAGGGAGAGAAAGGATTAATGACGCTGTGATGGGTTGGAGTAGAGGCGGGGGAAATGCTGCAGGGAACGGAGGGAGGGAAGAGAGTATTTGCAATATTAACGTGAACCTTTTCGCACACGCCACTTGAAGACAGGGCACCATGGCCCGTTGACTAGAGGGAGGAAAGGGGGGAGCGAGAGAGAGGACAGGAGGGAGAGGTGACCTTAGCAGGGTGAGGGGAGGATTCTTTCTCTTTTGAGATCTCAGGTTTGCTTCATTGTCCAGTGGAGGAATCTAAATGAAAGACTTTTTCTCCTGGTTCCCTGTGCCTCAGTGCGGTTCAGATCATTGAGTGTGAGATCAGAGAAGCACTCCCCCCCACAAAAAAAAGGAAATGGCTACAGAAAAAAATGAAGGTAAAATGGAGGGCAGGCTCTTAGGACTGCAAGACGTCTCAGCTTCACTCCCAGACAACAGTAGCGCATCAGCGCCTGGGCGCCTGGGCAGACCGCTCCTTCAGAGGCGTCTCTCAGAGAACCTCTCCACAGATGAAGCCGTTAGATGGGCGAAAGCAGGAAAAGGGCGCAGAGGAGTATCGCGCGTCTGAGCGTGGCGTAGGAACGGGGCCGGCGGCGTGGGGAGGGAGGGCTCCACGTGCCCTCCCTGTGGTGTGAGCGCGCTCGTTAGGCATGCAGATGTTGGGTTAGTGATGTCATCCCTCAGTCCTAACACCACTGTGGGGCTGGGGATAGAAGATGTATTTATAGGGCCAGTTTATGCTGTTCAACCTTAACAAGCATGTGAAGCATGGCTACATAGACCTTTTTGGTACATGCCAAAATTGCATTGGAGTGGGGTGGCAGTGTGGAGTAGTGGTAAGGGCACACTGTTAAGATCTGTGTGGAATAGTGGTAAGAACAGTGTGGGGTATAGATCTGTGTGGAATAGTGGTAAGAACAGTGTGGGGTGTAGATCTGTGTGGAATAGTGGTAAGAACAGTGTGGGGTATAGATCTGTGTGGAATAGTGGTAAGAACAGTGTGGGGTGTAGATCTGTGTGGAATAGTGGTAAGAACAGTGTGGGGTGTAGATCTGTGTGGAGTCCTGCAGGTTGCAGGTTGACTCCCTGGTGAGCCGCAGGGCATGCTGTTGTGCCTTTGAGCAGGGCTCGCTACTTGAATGGATAGTACGCACATTGCTGAAATAGCTCAGGAACTTTTCCAGAGTAATTCAATATCGGAATGGAAAAGGACATATTTATTCCTGAAGTAAACACAATGCGCATGTTTGTTTGTTCAGGCGCCCTCCCAGCTGAACCAGCCCTCCCCTTCTCTTCCCCTCCTCTGGCGCAGGTGTCGGACCGCTGTGTGGTGGCCTTGGTGCCCAAGCAGACGTCGTCCTACAACATCCCCCCTTCAGCCAGCATCTCTCGCACCTCCATCAGCAGATACGGTGAGTCTCACCTCCGCCTGCGTCTCACCTGTCTGCTGTGCACTCCCTGTCACCAGAAGCGACCATGAAACTGTTTGCAACCACAACCTACTTTACTTGGCAGATTTGGAAGATTTGTTATGTTATTGGATACTTGAATAGAATACTGCCCTCAACCATCATTCATTAAAAAACATTTTACTTTGCAAATTTCTTGTGTGATCAGATATTATAATAGAACGCTGACCTCAAGCAACCATCATTCATCAAAAAACATCTGTGTTTTTCCACTGCTGACAGTGGAACTGTTACCTACTTTCCACATTCATAAAAAAAAAACTTTTCCGCTAATCTTTTCCTTGCTCACCATAAAACCGACAAGTCAATTCACTAGTATATTCATAAACTTGGTGTATATTTTAAACCAGCCCTGACCTGAAAGAGCTTTCAGGAAATACAGCCTTCAGGATAATCTGTGCATAACCACCGTCTCAGAACCCCACCTTACAGTCTGGAAACAGCACTTAGTATAACGGTGACAGGCACACCAGGGACTTGCCCAGTTAGGCATTGGACTGACTGCAAATGTAACATTTTTCATGCACACCTCTCGCTATTCAACCTGTGTCTCATAGTTTATGTTTGAATCGCTGTCCTCACCTTGAATCATTTTTCTCACTTTCTGTTTTTTTTTTTTTTTTGGGTGTGGGGGGGGATCAGTCGTGATTTTTCCTCATTTTCCTATTTTCTGTAAATATGCTGTGCAGAGAAAAATTTAATTGCATTGAACTGAGCCATAGATGTTGATTCAGTAAGTTTGTGTGATTGGTTAGTAAATGCTGTATCATACACTCTGAAAAGTTGGCATTTGCACTGCTCTTCCCAGGGCTTTAGCCAGAAGGTATGCGTCTGGCTTGGGAGGCTAGGTAAACTAATGTGCTTTAATGACGTAGCTGGTGCGGTCTGTAGGAGGCGCTGTGTCACTCACAGTGAGGACAGTGTGAAAGCTCGCAGGCCACAGGCTGCTGGTGGAGGCTAGCTCTCCTCACATTGTTTATTTCAGAGCCTGGATGCAGGCTGGGGTTGAGGAGCAGGGAGACGTGGGTAGTCTATCTTACGGTAAGGAATAACAACGATAGCTCCTCCGCCACAGCCGCTGCCACTCAGAGCCAGGCTGTAATGGGCTGACGCGTACTACCTCCTTCCCCCCAGGCGCCACTTAGCGAGTGCGCCGTAGGCCCCCATCTGGCCCTCCCCGGGCCCAAGCCCGCCGAGTTGAAGGCCGCTCTGATTGCTAATTATTCGCTGTGAATTACACTTAACACAAACGAAAACTGAAAATTGTGCGCGGCCAATTACCAGGGATGGGGCTGGAGCGCGAGGCTCGGCAGGAGTGCCGCTCGGCGCCGGTGTGGGCCAACTTCTTTCCTCCGCTCTCAGCTCAGCACGGAAAAAAAATCTTTAAATCTAGCAAGTGATTATAGAGGCCTTTATGTGCATAATGTAAAGGAAACACGTTTAATAGAGCTCCAGGTTTCCTGGGCCTGTCAGCTCTTTCCCTTTCCCCAGCCCGTCAGATCTACCCTGCCTGTGGGTCTTTACCGGTAAAGGAGCCTGGAGCTGCCTTTCTGTGTCGCAGATATGAGGGACATGCAGACCTCTCTGCCTGTCTGTGTTCTGCTCACAGACGGTGCTAAAAGTTCCCCCCCTTAAAAACAAGTCTGTTTTCTCCCTTTGCTGGAGCCAACGAATTTGTTTATCTTCACAAAATTACCTTTAGCCTGCCAGATTGGATCAGATTTGACACGGGAAACAATGATTGCCCGTTTTCAAAAATGTATTTTACTGTTGGTTGTTATTATTGCACACTTGTTTGTGTCCTATGGCGGACGGAAGAGCTTTTAAATTTTTTAACGGCATGTAACGTAACAACGACAGAAAATACCCAGCTGTAAAACTGAAGTTACTGGCCTGGGCCAGAAGCCCAGCCCCCAGCGTTTGGAGACCAGTGTTTACTGGTGTTTTTCAGCAGGGAGGCTATACCTCATTCTTAATGAGGCTGCTGGTATTGTAATGGCCGTTATATAGTGTCTGTATGTGTGCAGGCATGCGTGCGTGTGTTTATAAACTCATGAACTCATATTTGTGCGTTAAATAGTACAGATATACTAGCGCTTGTTTTATTCGTCATGTTGAAATAAACGGTACATCATGAAGTTTTTTTGCATCATGTGGTTATGAGTTTTCTTCATTACTCCAAGGAGCCTCAGTCTGTTTTATTGCAAACAGCTTGTTGAATATTTCACCGCGCTCAGGAGACGTAAATGAAAGGACGAAGACGACGCTCGCGGCGGTGGCGGGCAGGGGCGGGGCCGGCGGGCGGCGCGGGGCCCTGCGCCGCATATAAAACAGGCGGTCTGCTGGCACAGCCCGCCGCCCATCAATCACGCAGCGGCGCGGCGGTCGCATCTGCGCGCGGCGCCCGCTGATTGATTCATATCAGTTTAATGCGCCGCCACTTAGCATCTCGCCTCAATTTACAGCAAGCGCGCGGCCCTGGACACCGAGCAGACGCCCCTCACTGGGATCGGAAAAAGCGTCGCGCCGCTCGCCCGAAAGACGGCTAAAACAAGGGGCAGGTGAACGAGACAGAGAGAGAGAGAGAGAGAGGGGGAAAGACGGAGAGACGGACGTGAGAAGTTTCGGAGCAGCCTGTGGCTTAAGCGGGGTTTTAAGTCTGCTCTCCCCAAACGCGCGTTGTCCAGTCCGCCGCCTTTGAAAAGTGCTCAAGGCGCTAAGTCGCCGCCGCTCGCTCACTTTGTTGTCCCGCGCACCCTTTGATGCCGGGTGAGACCCGCCGCTCGCCCGTCCCCAGAGCTCCGCCTGGCTCCGGGGGAAATGCTAATTGGGAGCGGCGAGGACGAGATCTGATTTTACTTTCGCCCTGGAAAGAAGCATCAAGAGGGGGAGGGACAGAGGAGGGGGGGGGGAGCGCTTAACTTATTAGAAATGTTTTGATGTATTGATTAGGGCCATGGCAGGGGCGCTTCTGCGTGTCCCCGGCACAGTGCGGCAGGGGGACGGCGTTTATCAATGCCTTTAAAAAGGAGAGGGGGCAGAGACGCGGCTCATCCTGCGTGAGGGGTGAGACGGGGACGGATGCATTCTCGCCAGAGAGGGGGTCCTGGCGGCCAGCGAGCGGAGCCTAATGAAATATCAGAGTACCGCATCAGTCTTTCTCACGGGGCTCGCTGGCACAACCTGACCGCATCGAGGGCCCGGAATGTTCCGGCCGGAGAGTGTAGGCCCAACGCTTTTCCCTCCTCTCTCTCTCTCTCCCATCGTCACAGGTCCTTAAAATGAAATTATCCTGCGGTGCACTTTACTTATGTGGTGGAACTAATCTGGAGTCATTCCATTTGCAGCTGGGCATGGAGGAGAGGGAGAGGGCACAGGGGTCTGAGCTTTGTAATGAGCTCCTGAAGAATGGGTATGATTACCTGGGGAGCAGTGTGGAGGTGTGTGTAGCTGTGTGTGTGTGTGTGTATGTGTGTGTGTAGCTGTGTGTGTGTGTGTGTGTGTGTGTGTGTGTGTGTGTGTGTGCAGGTGCACGCAGCTGAACTTTGTTGAGGCTACACTCCACGCTACCTGTGCAGTGAAGGCCTTTTAAGGGCACGGCTCATTGTGGCAGCATTGGCTGTGAGCGGGTAGGCTCTCAGACAGAGTACTCCTGGGCCGCTGTGTCACATTACGCTCTCTCTGTTTCTCTCTCTATATCCCTCCGCCCGCCGCTCCCTCCCTCCCTCCCGCAGACTCCACGTTTCGGTACACAGGCAGCCCCGACAGCCTGCGCTCCCGCGCCCCCATGATCACGCCCGACCTGGAGAGCGGCGTCAAGGTGTGGCACCTGGTCAAGAACCACGAGCACGGCGACCAGAAGGAGGGCGACCGCGGCAGCAAGATGGTGTCCGAGATCTACTTGACCCGCCTGCTGGCCACCAAGGTACCGTGCCTCCGAAGTGCTGAGACCCGCGCTCTCTCCTGTCACCACCAGAGGGCAGACTTCTAACTGACAACCCACAAGGGCTATTCAGCTAGGATCCTCGGTGGCATGGCCAGGTGGTATCATGGAAATGTCTGTAAGATTTAGGCCTCTTCAAAGGGAATTTGACCGTAAAATGAAATTTTACTTGTAGAAGAGTAGCTGTCCTCGTGATTAAAATGAGAACTGCTTAGGTTCTACGAAACGAAAATGCCGCTGGGGCAAATTGCACGCGTTTAATGTAACTATGATGTGAATAACTGATTTGTGCAGTTGACTTATAGCAAGCTATTTCAGATACGGTTACAGCTTCTACACTATTTGGTTGTCATAATACAGTAAATCCGGCAAGGACATTCGGTTTATAGAATACTGACGATGAGACAGAATGGGGGAGAGGAGGCGTAGGCGTTAAGCCAAGCAAGGAGAAATGTATGGTTGACATTCGTTGACATTCTCTCATATGAGAGCTGATATTTTCCGCATCTACACACTTCAATAAATTATCTGACAAAAATATCACACTTGTCTCTTGCTTATTCATTGTAGTCTTTCCTCAACAGAGAAACAACCTGCTTGACTTGTCATTTTAGTGGAACAAATACAGAAGTAGCCGAGAAATCAATTTGCAGTATATAACTGCAGTAAAAACTAAATGTTTTCAATGTGGGGTCACTTCAGGTGTCGTTACACTGTTTACAAGGTTGGGTCTGTTACCTCCAAGAGTAGCCATCACACCAAAGCCTATATCGAAATAGCCCAATGGTTCTGTAGGCCCAGGTGGTTATGTATGAACAGATCCCAGTGAGCACAAGCCCACATATAAATGGTGTCCAGATGCCTAGAGGGGTGGAAATCTAGCTTGAGAGATGGCTTGACATAAACAGACTAGGTTGGCGCTAATTTAGCTCATGTTTTACCCGGATTTTTCCTGGCAATGTCCTAGTCGGCTAGAAGAGATTCAGTTTTCAGCCAAAATGTAGAATGGTTTGACTGAATTTAGACTTTGAAATTAGAATTTGGTGAAAACTCGGCTACGTTTGGTTGAGCAGTGAAAGGCCACGGCCAATGTCTGCTAGTGTTTCTGTACTCCCCGGGGACAGAACTGGGGCTGTGAGGTAGAGGGCGTGGTTGCATTGAGGCCTGTCAGTGGATGGAATCTGGGTGTGTCTCTGGTGTGTCTCCATCTCTGCTGTGTGTGTGTGTTTCAGGGCACGCTGCAGAAGTTTGTGGACGACCTGTTCGAGACGCTCTTCAGCACGGTGCACCGCGGCAGCGCCCTCCCGCTCGCCATCAAGTACATGTTTGACTTCCTGGACGAGCAGGCGGACAAGCACGGCATCCACGACACGGACGTGCGTCACACGTGGAAGAGCAACTGGTGAGGGCGGCCGGCTGGTTGGATGAAGCAGAGCGCAGCCCTCAGGCGGGGAGGGGAACTGCAGGGAGCTCAGGGAAATGAGAGCCACAGCATATCGATAGACTTTGAGCAGAAATAGTTTTGAGCGTAGGAGCTCTGCGAAACCAAGGGTCTCAAATTGCAGCCCTGGAGGGCCTCACTGTCTGTAGAATTTCATGTTTTCCTTTCAGCCAACAGGTCAATTTAGGCCTTGGAAACAATGTATGTGGACTCTTTAGCCAACCGGTTTCTTAAATTAAGTGCTGAAACACAGTAAAAGCCAGCAGGCACTGTAGCCCTCTAGGACTGGAGATCCTGAAGCGTAAAGTCTGTTGGTTGTTTAAAATGTGTCCCTTGTGTTATTTACACCCGTCTCTCTGTTTGCGTTCTCCCAGCCTCCCGCTGCGTTTCTGGGTGAACGTGATCAAGAACCCGCAGTTCGTCTTCGACATCCACAAGAGCAGCATCACGGACGCCTGCCTGTCGGTGGTGGCCCAGACCTTCATGGACTCCTGCTCCACCTCCGAACACCGCCTGGGCAAGGACTCCCCCTCCAACAAGCTGCTCTACGCCAAGGACATCCCCAACTACAAGAGCTGGGTGGAGAGGTGAGGCTCCGTCAGGAATCACGCGGGTTTGAGAGCTCCCTTTCTCTCTCTATCGGTCCCTGTCTCTCCCAAACATGGAGCTACAAGTGAGAAGGGAGGTAAAAGAAACTTTTCAAAGCTCCCTCACTTTTCTTTCTGAAAGGGTGTCACTGGAGTTTCATTGTGACACTGAAAGTGATCTCAGGGACGTAGATATTTTTTTGCGGTCTTAAACAATGCTCTCAAAAGTTATAGAATAACTTTATTTTTCCCAAGGGCAACTTCAGGTAAAGGAGATGTATGAGACCGAGGTGGTTGACAGTGGAAATATAGAGCTCTAAAACAAGCTATTACAGTTTTATGAAGGGAGTTTAGTTTGTGGTGGAATATTTATGCGTGTGACAGCTGCTTGGGCGGATGGGCCCAGTTACAGAACTCAAGATGGTACCATGCCAGTGTCGGCTACAGCCGGCACAAATGGCTGCAGCATCAACCAGGGAGGGAGGAGTTTAATTTGGAGGGATGTCCATGTCTCATTGTGCACCAGCGACCTCCTCTGGTCAAGTCATTAAGTGTCCTCCTCTGACTCAGTGTCTGTGTGAGCTTCACTAGTGGACTGGAGATAAAAGACAGTGGCTCTGCCTTCAGGTTTCAGAGGGGAGACTGTGCTTGTCTGCAGTCTGCCAAATCACCAGATTGGGTGTTGGGTTCAGCATGAGCACAGAAAGCAGGCAAATTTCAGATTGGGAGAAACAGGGTAAAACAATGCAAGGATTTTAAAAAAAATGCTGGCTATGATCAGGCCTCAGCCCTGCTCTACTGCGTCTGCCTGCACCCGGGGCCGACCGCTCTGACCCTCGCCCAACCCCGCGTCTCCCCAGGTACTACGCCGATATCAACCGGCTGCCCGCCATCAGCGACCAGGACATGAACGCCTACCTGGCGGAGCAGGCCCGCCTGCACTCCACCGAATTCAACATGCTGAGCGCCCTCAACGAGATCTACTCCTACGTCAGCAAGTACAGCGAAGAGGTGAGCCGCGTCCGCGTTAGCGTTAGCACGCCACGTCCGCGTTAGCGTTAGCACGCCGTGTCCGCGTTAGCGTTAGCGCGCCCCAGCCCCTGTGTGGAGCATTCGCCTCTTTACACAGTGCGTCTCTGTGTTAAAACCATGACAGATTGGAGCCTGAGTCCTCCAGCAGAAGCAATGTTGTGTTTTTTTTTTGTTTTTTTTGTTTTGTTAATTTGTTTAGTGTAAATGGCATTTGGTGAATGATCTGCTGGGTAATCCGCGGGTCTTTAATAACAAAGCGGCGTTTTCTCTCTGAATGCTCCGTGCGGTGTTTTTGGTGCTGTAATTGAGTGCAGTGCTCTTCAGTTTGGAATGCCGGGTCATTATCCTCATTGTGTCTTTAGCATCCTGGCTAGGTCAGAAATAGAGCTCTTGTGCGGCGTCGCTGTAAATGACTGTTTTGTCTGTGGTGCCCTGAACAGGGCCTTGAGACTCTTCTGTGTCACAATGACACTGGCAATCCAAAAATACGTTATTATGTAAGTAATTATACAGTGCAGTGTATCTGGGATATTTATATAAGCTTTCAAAAACATGACGTAATACTAAATTCTTCCCTTTCACAAATTGATTGTTCCAAGCTGTGGTCTATGGGTACTTGCCGGCTGCAGCCAGGCCTAAAATCCTACAGATTGCTTCTTTGCTTGCCGCTGCTGTGGAAAGATGAATCGAGATGCTGGCCGCGCCGAAGGACCAGCACCCATTTAGTTGAGCACCAGGTTGCTTCACACCATGATGCCTGATAGGAGCACTGTTTTGGTGTGTAGCCGTCGCCGAGCGGTGAGCGATAGTGATATGCTCTTTCCATTCACCTGCGGAGAACAGCTGCAATCCAGCAGATCGGCTCTTATAAACATCACAGGAGAGGCCGACGCCCTCAGAGGGCTGTGATCAATGCCCAGGCAGGTGTCCGTCACTCAGCTGTGTGACCCTGGTGATACAGGCACTGTGTGCGGAATATCAGGCCATCTCCTGGTGCCCATTAGCCTGACCTTTGCATGAGCCTGCATATGAAAAACACCAAACTGGCCCTCTCACACACAGCCCACCTGCAGCAGCTGCAGAGAGAGCAGCCTCTGGCATTCTCTCCTCTCTCTCTCCTCTGCCGTTTCTCTCCCCCACTATCCTTTTTCTACTCTTTCTCTTCTGCCTTTCCCTCTCCTCTGTCTCCTCGGTATTTTCTCCCAACCGCTCTCATCTCTCTGCTCGCTCTGTTTCTCCCAATTCCTCTCTGCCTCTCCTCTCTCAGCAATATCTTCCCCCCTCTCTCTCTTTTCTCTTTCTCCTTGTTTCTCTGCTCCCCCCCCGTTCCCAGTGTGCAGTGGTTAAGCCCACCCCCCCTCTCCGGTGAGTTTGTTTTCTCACAGCCCTTCAGAGGGTCTGTGCAGCGGGCTCTCTGGAATACGGCCGGCTTAAAGGGATTTGCGGAAATGGCGGGAGGAGCCGCACCTGCGCGGGCCGGGCGCATTAATAATAGACGGGGCCGCCGGTGACCGGGGCCCCGGACCCCGCCAGCATCTCAAAGCTCTTTAGCGGGTGAAGGGGAAGAGCCCCAAGCAGGGTCGCTGCCAGGCCTGTGCCTCCTCCATGAGGAACATGTTTTTTTGTTTTGTTTTTTGTTTTTTTAATGACAAGTTACATCCCAGCCAGTGCTTAACGTTCCCGCAACATTGCCTGTGACGTTGTGAGAATGTTATGTGTTAGCTGGGAATGTGCCAGATCGACTCTTTTTAAAAAACTAACATTTCCTCTTGCTTTTTCTCTGCAGTCTATCGATGAGGAAAGAGTCACATGCACACTTTGTAGTGAAAGGGGAAAGCAGAGGTTGTCATATTAACAGTTTCCTTTGTCTTTCTTACATTTGATTGATGTCAGGATTAAGAAGCGTGCGATGCCTTTCTGACACTGGTTTTATTGATCTGATTTATTTTCTCTCTTTGATATTCACATAAAATCACAAGTGCCATTGGGGGTGTCACTCTCACATTCATTCAGACCTCGCGTCCGGGAAGGTGAAGCAGCCTCTGCGGGGTGCTCATTTGAGCAAGGCTTGACAAACGGCATGTTAATATAAAAAAACGTATCAGGCGATACGGCAGAGGTGTGTGATTACAGATATCATCTAACAATGCTGTGGCTTTCTCTTTGACGTTAGACATTAATAAGATTTTCCCTCTTAATTTATATTCATACAATATCTGTGCCATTAAACCTCATGCGCACACTGCTAAACTCCGCCAGATATTGCAGCCTCATTCTTTTGTGACGGCAAAAGAAAAAAAAGTGGCTGTATTTCCACTGGCGTAAATTAGACTGTCAAAAAATTTTATGTCCTAATTTAGTCGGTCATGCTTAATGAAAACAACCGTAAAAATTTAATCAACATTATAAAATGCCAGACCTTAAGTCTTAAGTTGACACTTTTGCATAAAAATGTAATCCAAATTGATAAAAGAGGTGCGATTCAGAACGCACGCCTTCACGGCGTGAAATACCGCGTGTGTATTTTCACAGCAGTAACAGAATCATCGCTGACAAAATGGCGTCGTTGTCAGCAGAGCGTTGGGATACGGCCGCCGTGACCGCCCTGCGTGGCGGGGGGCTCCTGTATCCGCGTGTTTAGCAGGCCTTTCCCCTGTCTTTGTGCTGCAGCTCACCGCAGCTCTGGAGCAGGACGAGCAGGCCAAGAAGCAGAGGCTGGCCTACAAGGTGGAGCAGCTGATCGGCGCCATGTCCCTGGAGAGCTGAGACCGGTCGCCCGGAGCAACTGTCCGTCAGCAGCGCCCCGCCCGAGCCCCAGGACCTACAGCACCGCGGGCCGGGAGCACCACTGGACTCAAGGACTTTTATTTTGGAAGGGAGATATAGAAAAATATTGACTTGATTTAATTTCTTTTTGAAAAGCAAAGGCCGCGTCCGGAGCTGCTGGGAGACTACTGTGAAGGCTGAAGAGTAGGGGCGCCGAGGGGGTCAGCGTGTGGAAAACAGAAGGAGAAGACAGAGGGAGGTGAAGGGCTTCCTGGGGTGTCGCGGATTCCTTTCTCTGGCAGAGCCCCTGCGCGTCACCGGCGGGTTCGAGCCTCGAGTGCTGGGAGGGCCGCACACCGCTGCGGCGACAGGACTCCACGGAGGAGACCAGCGCTGCCATGTGACAGCCAGGGTACTCTCGCAGGAACCAACGGGGCGAAAGACACGCATCAGAGAGAGAGAGAGAGAGAGAGAGGGAGGGAGGACCAGCCTCGCACGGCCCCACACCTGATTTCCCGAGCTGCCGACCCGAGAGTGTGCTCCCAGATTTTATTTTTGTACGCGTACATTTTACTTTGCGTCGGGCTTTGAGCTCGGCGACGCGGACAGCTGTCGCATTCTGATTGTGGTTTGTGTAGACCTTTATTCGATCGTATAGTGGGGGGGGGGAGGGAGGGGAAGGGGGAGGGGGGTGGGGAAAAAAAGACTGGTACATGTCTTCTGCTCTCAGTGTCTCTACCACACATTTGCACATATTAAAACATAACCCCATTCCTTCGGAGGACTCGGAATCCGTAATTACGCATCTGTATCATCGGAGGAGAAGTGGAATTCCGCGTGGAGGGTTTGGAGTTCAGGGTGGGCCGTGTCAGCTTCTGATGCCAGCACCCCTCAGTATGTACAGGGGCTGACAGGCAACCTGTGTGGGACTGAGATGCTAACATAGGTAAGGACCGACAACCAGGGACCTCATCCTTTTAAAGACTGTCCTCAGTAAAAAAAAATGGGTTCCTTCCTTAGCTGTAAACAGACCATTCTTTCGTCATCGGTGTACGTTCCGTTTAATGCATATTCATGTGTGTGAATGTACAAATGCAGGTGCGTTTTATTTTTGGCGACGACACACTTCATGTTTCCTTCACAGAAGGAGCCAGTTTAACTGTAGCCCATAGCAGGATAGATGCTAAAGTCATTCTTTTGTTTACTCTTATCAGAAAGCTGCTTGCATCCATCCTGTCCTCCTTAGCATTACACCCCACTTGTGGCTGCATTGCCAGACCACACACACTGCAGTTACACAGTATGAAGAATGTCAGACGTAGACCTCGGTGAATAGACTGAAACTTTTTAGTGGTCCTGAGGGAACAGAAGAAGCAGGGGAATGGTGTTAGGACTGCAGTCCACCAATATTAACCCCATAGGCCAAGCTGTGTTTTTTTTATTAAAAATGTATGTATTTTTATTGTGTCATGCCGAAGAAGGGTCTTGTTTTCTTCCGTCTTCCTCTCATTTTCAGTGCCAAGGAATCGCATTAGTCACAGGCGGACGCTTAGGTGCTCGCAGGCTTTTCCATTTCCCTCCCGGCTGCCAGTAAGCTCTCTACGGAAAATGGATTTTATCTCGCGAGGTCCTCTTATGGTTTGACTTGGTGCCAAAAGATCACGTTATGTAAACTGTTCGAGGAATGGTTAATGCTTTACGTAAGGGGACCGAATGCTTCAGAGTCTGAGAGAGAGACTGTGTAAAGGCATTTGTGTGAGGAGAGAGCCGAGCAGTAAGCTGGAACCCTCTTCTCTCTCCCCTGGCCTGCTCGCGATCCCAGGCAGGAAGACAGCAGGCTCTGGAGAAGAAATACTCAGTGTAAAATATTTAGTTGGATAGAGTTGTGTGGTCATGTTCGACATGAAGTTTATTAACAGGAAGCATGATGTAAAGAAGACAGATGTCAAGTGTAATGCATGGTACCAGATAGAGCTTTAGTAGAACCCGCCCGCCCATCTGAAGTTGCAGTGAAGTAGGTTTACATAACAGTTAGCCGCGGCAGAACCTCTATTTCAGCGACTGGAGGACCAAATACTGTAGATGGAGTCATTGGTTTTGTTTCAGTATTACTGTTTGTGCACAGAACTCTGTTGTAGTTCATTGTTTACATCGGAAAACTTAATACTTGAAATAGGTAGGAGTGAAGATATACAGTGCAGTCTGTAAGTATTTGGACAGGAACACTATTTTTGTTATTTTGCCTGTGTATTCCAGAACAGTTGTATTTGAAATGAAACAGTGGATATGAGGTTAAAGTATCAGCTTTAATTTGAGGGAATTTACATCCATACCGTTAGCAATTACTGCCCTGTTTATTCAGTTTGCCCATTGTTGAGCCAAAACAACAAAATTTGTGTCACTTTCCAAATACTTAGTCTGCACTACATATTGAGCTTATTTATGCATGTAACATCACACGAAAAAGGAACTGAATGGATGAAAGGTGCTGTTCTCTGTGGCCTTTGGCCCCATTTAATGAATGCTCCTGAGTGGTACACAAGTCCCCCAGTTTTTGTTAGCGCAACCTTTGTTGCGCAAGCTCAGCTGTATGAACTTGGCATATTCTTTTTCAGTAGTCTCCCAGGAGTCACCCCTTTTAAATATATTTGATTAAACGCAAAGTAAAAATTTTAAAAAGCAAAGATGATATAGCTTCACACTTGAAGGCTGTGTGTCCCTTGTCTTGTCAACAGCGTTTGATGGGAGTATCATAATGAAAAGGTGCAAGGGAGAGAGAGAGAGAGAGAGAGAGAGAGCGCCCTTTAGCACTGGTTTCCTCCTCTGACTTTGAAGCAAGACTTTGATCTTTGCAAGCCGTGTTCACCGTGTGATCAGGAGATAAAAAAGAAAACACATCAAAAAAGGAGAGAAAAAATGACGGGAGACCTGTTGGGTGCTTGACATGTGACTAATGTGTCCAGCAGGGGGGCTGTCAGCTGCCAGTCGCTGGGCACAGCTGTGCACCGCTGCCCTCAAACACACGGCACACAGGACAGCCATAAAGCCCTCGGCCCCTCCGTACTGTCCCAGCCTCCTCAGCTGCTTCCTCCTTCCTGGGTTCCACACATCAGGTTAGGGCATCGGTCAGCTGACTCCTTTTCATACCTCATAGCTGCCTTTTACGTTTTTAGCTACACCTTTTCTTCCATTAGAACAGTCAGACACTGCTTTGCAGAATCTTCTCATTTTCATTGCATTGCACTTGATCAGGCCAGAATGCTGCAGGTTGGCTAATAGATCAAACCCTTTGTAATGGAGTGTTATTTAACGTTTTACCAGACGGACTGAAGCCGGCGTTCCCTGTGTAGCAGTCAGTGGGGAAAAAGGTGGAGGAAAAAAATGTCCGCATGATCTTGAGAAATGGCTGTTGTATATTCACAGATTGCATTCATCTAATACAGAGTCAAAAACTTGGCTTTAGTACAGAGTCAGCATTCCACAGCAAAGTGCTTCCCTTGTCTTTGTTATACATGAACCACAGTGAAACCTGTGCACATTGAATTTCCTTTCATTGAGGCAAAAGTGTTGAAGTCTTAATTTACAGTTTTCACCCATTTTATGAACGATATTTCAGATACTAGAATATTCCTTGTTCCATGCATATTCCATCCTGAAGGCTTTCCATCATGGGAAATGTCATTCAAAAAGGAAAAATTGAGGTTACGTTTATTTTTTGTTTGTTTGTTTGTTTGTTTGCCTTTCTGCAGTGCAGAAATAAATGTTTAAACCTCATCGTCTGAGATATTTTTAAATTATTTGCAAGCATGATAGATAATAACCATACATTCATTAGGCTGGAAAATCAGGCACTTTTCAGATCTTGGCTTACATTGTGCCATCAGTGGTTGAGTGGCATGGTAAAAGAATGACTTCTAAGGACTAGAAAGACATGTTATGTCATTTGGAAAACAATGTCAATCGGAGAACAGTCTTTTCCATTGTAAGCTGATGAAATATCACAAGTAATAAGTAAATATCCTTTCATTTCAAAATACACATTTATAATGCCCCATTCATTGTAGACACTGGAGTTCTGTAATATAGTTAATTAAAAATAACGATGATGATAATAATAATGATAATAATAATAACAATAATATTGGCTGTCTGTTCTTGTTGTTTTATAAAAGTGTTGTGAAAATTGTAAGAAAGTTAAAGTATTTAAAAAAAAGTTGTTCTTGTTTTTTTATTTTGTTTTTGTTATAATATATTATTGTGTACCTATTGTAAATATGAAGCACACCTATTTTGCAAGCCAAGGATTCACTTTGTACTGTTGTTATATATAAATAAACTTTACTGGTTAAAAAAGTAAAGAGGCAGCGTCTCTTGAGAACTTGAAAACTAGCAGGCACTCCATTTTTTCCTGGATCAATAATTGGTCTCATAGTGAACATGAAAAATATATGACCAAGAATAGGCAGCCGGAGTCTGAAGAGAGCAATTGTTCTGAAGGGAACACCATGAGTACCCCATTCTGCGCTGGAACCAATAAGTCCTTCAGGCAACCAGCCCTGCTGTAGACAGTGAAGAACATTACTCAGGCCTACAAGTGAGATCTCCTCAGCATCAAAGGAAAGGAGAGAACAATGCAACTCCTGAGGCACCCCAACCTGCCATAGCAGGGATTTCCAACCCTGGGATCCTGGGCCCTGCGCTGTTTTCCATTCTAGCCAATTTCTTAATTAAAGCTTCTGAAAAGCTATTGCGTAATTTTGTGCTTAAATGGGTATTGACAGTGGTTTGGCTCATAATTTGCTTTGTCTTTAGTCACAATTTTCCACAAAAATTTCAGTTAGGTTTTCAGTTTTCAGTTTCAATTCCATATGTATAGTATAAGGCTTCTGAGGATTACTCCTTTGATTCATGTTAAGAGATTTTGGAAGGCTAAAACTGGATGACCCCTGTCACTTTAATATCTGCCAGATGTGTTGCACTGGTCACAGCTGCTTCAGTGAGTGCAGGAAATGTCATGTTATGAACATGGATCACTAAATTTCCTCTTTTTTTTGTATGAAAGCAAAAAGTCAGTGGGGTCTGTGGTACACCTATGTGGGCCTGGGTTCCATTCTACATCATGCACCTTCTGAGCTGTGATCCCTTCTCTCTTACCCTTTCTGCTTTCTACCCATCTGGATAAAGCAAAATATGAAAGGAGGGTCGACTGTCTGCTCTCCTTTAAACAATCAACCTAATTTATAGGCTACCGATGCATTTCTTCCCTTTTTGTGACTGAGCATGTAGCAAACCATTAGTTAGACAGCCAGCCGGTTCATGTACGCCGGTCAAACCAGGTTGGTTTGCAATTTACTAGCAGTCTATACAGGTAGTGATGGATGTATGCTTGCTAACTAGCTAGTAATTGTTCCATATGTGACTAGCTATATTTTATGTACTGGGCCTATGATCTGAATCGAATACGTAGTGCAGATCATGCAGTGACACCGGCAATTTGCATTAAAAAAAACTTCATTTCTACTGGACTTTATTTTTTGCCATAAGAGCCATATTTCTTGTTATGGGTGGTGAAATAGAATCGCTGATGGGATTTTTTACCAGAATAATATCTTCATGATCAAGCCAGCATCTTTTCATTAATTGTGCATTATTTAGTAACAATAGAATATTTCTTCTTTCAGTCAGCCAAAACGCAAGAACAGGGACCACTCTGTTATTTGGACAGAGATTTAGCTTGGGCTTAATAGCCTACACTGCATGAAAGGTTTTTTTTTTTGTTTTGTTTTTTCTTTTTTTTAAAAGTAATTTTCCACGCTCACTTTGAAGAAACTGGAAGCATTAGCTGAGAACATTTAAACCATGCATAAACAATTATCAACTGATAATAATTCAGGAATTGAAATTGTGACTGCAGTTAAAATGAGCATTCACAGGAGGACCCCTGGACCAGGGTTGAGAACCCCTGAGCCACAGGACAGTGAAAATAAATAAATAGATAAAAAAGATAAATTCCATTTTGACCCAGCCTATTCAGCAAATCATATGACATATGCCCATAATGATCTATCGGGATTTTTCTATCAATTCTACTTCTTGAATTGTCTGAACAGAAATGAAATTTACCCAGCCCATGGTCATCAGTGACAGACTGAGGCTGTGCAGGGAAGAGTTCAAATAAAATGTAAAAAATGACAAGAAGCCTCTGGCAGCTGCCACCCTGTGGGGGGATGGAGAGCCCTCACTTAATCTTGGTTAATCTTGTGATGCTTTTTTATACCTGGCCATCAATGAACACTCACACTCAGGCTCATTGCAAGCACCCCCCATAACAAGATAACGGATGTTGCTAATATTTGGAAGTGCTACAATCTGTCTTCATGCAGGACCCTTTTGCAGAGACAACAAACTCTTCAAGGGTAATCTTATTGAAACTCCATTAGGGTGGAAATTGAATAATGGGCATATTGTGCTTTCCTGAGCGGTGTGCTCAAGAGCTGGGCCTCCTCAGACTGCCTGCTGAGGATGAGGGCAAATTCTGCTCATTGGCCCAAATCAGCTCGAGATCATTTTTACGATGATAAAAAATGATTGAACCATTCTGATGGCGAGCCATTCTTATAACCCACCTCTTACAAATTTGCCAGCATGCCAAAAATGTATGAAGGGAACACACCATCCACCTGACTGATGACGTCCTCAAAGCAAATTACCATAAGCTTGGAAACGTTTGAGTTCTCAAAAGAGAGTGCCTTTATCTGGAGCACAAACGTAATGACAATTATTCAATACCCAGCTTCTATATAATGCCAGCCGTCACACTATAACAATGAACCTTTAGCTGTAAAAACTTGACATTTTTCATCATTCAATGGCTGGTTGTACAGGGAACATACAGGGTGTATGAAATATGTTTCTTATGCTTCCAGGTTGCCTAGCGCTGTGCTCTGTTCCTAAGCACTTGATATCCTTACTCATATTACAGCTTAATCAGATTGCTTTTGAGGATGAATAACAGCACTTCCTAAGTGGTGATCAGTGAGTATAACTCATCCCAATCCTGGGACTCCTGAGCCTGAGGGAGCCAAGCCACATTCACACGCCGAAAGAATGAATGATGCTCACTTTCACGGTTCACTCCGGATGTGAGAGGCATGGGGATGGGACCGGGGCCCATAGCAATCTGAGAGCCCTGCTAGCATTTCCACTGGATTCCGGTTCATTAGGAGACTATAATTAAAAACATTATTAACCGATTTTACTTCGACAATTGCAATTATCAAAAATCAGCATACGCAGGGGGAGACGTAGGGCAGTGAGTACAGAGTTGGGATAAATCCTATTTCAATTCGGTCAATTTAGGAAATTAGCTGAAATTCAATTCAATTCAAATAGAAAAATGGCCATAATGAGAAGTCTCTGAAAACTGTTTGCAGAATCAAGCCATTGTGCAGTTTGAATCCAATCCATTAGACGCTGGCTCCTGTACTTGGATGGGATGGACAGGTCGTGGATTATGGGGGGGCTGTTATAACTGGTATCAATGACATTCTATCTGGGGGAGGACTCCCAAAGGTTAGAACCTTATATCTCCCTGAGAGTAGAGGAATGGGTGAGTCATGCCTTTCAGAATTATGCCGTTTTGCATTGTATTAATATTGCAAAACCCAAGTGCATTTCTCAAAGTACTGTAAGAGGGGTCGAACCCTCAAGTTAGCATCCTACAGAGCTCATCCTGTCTCCGTGTCCTGTCATGAGTCTTGGTGATTATTGAGGCCAGTCATTATCCATTATCATAAATCCAAAAACCTTTTGTGACAGTTAAGTAAGTTGCTAGGACACAGAAACAAAACCTGTTAATTGTAGCACTTTAAAGTGACACTTTGGATATTGACCAATCATCTCCTGACTGTATCAATCGGTCACTCTTGTCACAGAACTTCGGTCAATATCATTAGGAAACATTTGTAAACTGCTTGTCTCTAATTAGTAGGCTTGGGTGTGTGCAGCGCTAACCCTGTTCTGTCAGGCCTGTTGGACTTTATTACTCTAAGCTATCAATATTTAAATA
>CM077294.1:23990251-23992751 GCA_039654925.1 Anguilla pacifica | reverse complement strand
AAGATTTGAAACAAAATTTTAAAAGATACCAACTGTGGTTGACTGACTGTGGCCGATGGCCCGGCAGGATGGTACTTATTTGATGGTGATGTTACTCAGAGAGGGACGGTTTCAGACAGGGTGGGTATGTTCTGCATGCTCTAGGCTCATTGCTCAGTAGCGACTCCAGTTGTTGATTGGGTGCCTGAGGATTTCACACTGAAAGTAAATGGAGGGACATACGTACCAGTGTGCACATTCCAAAATTAAGGGTCGGTGTTGCAGCTATGGGACTGGATCTTTGACTATGACTTTTGAAATTTGGTAGGAAATGATTGTGAAAGCTTTGCCAAAACAGCCAAGAATTAGCTGTGCAGCCTAACTGAATGAGCTGGCACATCCTGGAGCAAACACTAATCAGATTCATCAGATAGATCTCACAAGGAACATTTTATCACATTAAGCCAAAATGTACAGATCACTACCCTGCAAGGCAGACCAAGCATCTGAGAGCTCAGAGTCCCTCATGTTGATGGGTAGGCAAATAATGACGTCTCTTGAGGCAAGGTGCTTAGCTGTGTAAGGAAGCACAGTGCAAACCACACCACCCATTAGAAAACTAATTCTTGAACTAAGTCATAAACAGCACAGGTTGCTGGAATGAAACAACCACCAATATATGAAGGGAGATTTTTTAGAAGCATTTTACATCGTTAATAACCCCAGTATGGATGTGTGTACAGTAGCTGAGTGCACGTGTGCATTATTATTCATTATGTTTTTTTGTGTGTGCGTGTGTGCGTGCGTGTGTGCGTGTGTGCGCGTGTGTGTGCGTGTGTGTGCGTGTGTGTGTGTATGTTTATGTGAAGAAAAGACAGCAGAGGACTTATGGAGAGGATTTGTGTAAGCATTATTTAATGTGCTCGCAAACACAATTTCACACACAGTATTGCTCATTGCTACACACAGCAGAGACACATAGCTTTCTCTCTCACACGCACATGCACCCACAGAACCACAGAACCACACAGCTCCAGAGTGAGTCTCTAAACCCTCCCCCCCCCCGAGACAGCCATCCTCTCCAGATTAATGAGCTGCGCTCACTCTCCACGGTTTCACCCCCGGGTTCAAATCCATCTCTGAGAGGGCCGATGAGAAATTCAGAACAATCCACGTCCTGAGTCATAAATCACTTCAGCATGCCGGCAGCCCCACCAAATCAGGGCCAATTAGAACTTGTTATGGCCTCTGCAGGCCCCTCCCCCTGATAACTACACTTGAGCAAGAGGGAGCTCGGAAAGGTCTGCGCTGAGGAGCACTATTATGCTGGGAAAAAGGATGGTGAGAAGGGCTTGGGACTAGAGGATGGGAAAGAGAGGTGGATGTGTGTGTGTGTGTGTGTGAGAGAGAGAGTGCGTGTGTGTGTGTGAGAGAGAGTGAGAGAGACATAGAGAGAAAGTATGAGCCTATGTGAGTGTGTGCTCATTTGTATTTGTGTGTATGTGTGTGCGTATTTGCGTGTGCGTGTATGTGTGTATGTATGTGTGAGAGTGTATCTGCATGTGTGTGCATGGTGCGTGTTTGTATGAGTTAGTGTGTGCTTATGTGTGTGAACGTTAGTGTGTTTAGCTGTGTTAGTTTTTTTTTAAAAGGGAGTGCGCTCCCTTCACAGAGAAGTGCTAAAAAGAAACATCTGGCAGGGGTTAGACTACTGACTGTGGGGAAAGAATACTGAAGATGAAGGGAGGGAGCTTTAAAAGAGAAAAAAGAGGGAGCTCTGGCCTTGTCTGTTCATGTTTGAGAAACTGTACATAAGAATGTGATTTCAAAAATACCAGGATATCTGGTTGAATCCCAATTTAAATTTGAGTCAGTCCTACAAAGCAAGCGAATGATCTAATCACTGTAGATTATTTGTGGCCAATGTGCATGTTTGTTTGGTGAGTATAAATGAGGAGTGTATTACCACCCAACATTCAATTTGTTTATGCAGACATTTACTCAATCTCACTAAAGCTTTTAGGACCAGTCAAGATTTGCTAACTGGAGTTCCGCAGCTCAGTGTCCATGTATCTCGATGGAAAATCCCTCTCTTATTCATATTTCCCCTTCTTTTTTTCTCAGTAATGCTGTGATGACATCATGCCCTTGCTTTGCAGTACCAGGCTGTGCTGGCCCAGTGGGGCTTGTTTCTCTTCTCCCCCACCATTGGCTGACCCCTGCTAATTCCACATGGCCTCACACAGAACAGACATAGAACAGACACAGGACAGGCACAGCACAGACAGCACAATCACTGAACAGACATAGGATAAGCACAGCACAGACACAGCACAGGCAGTGCCAGCACATAACTTTCCCAGCACAGACACAGAACATACATGGCACAGAAACAGAACCGACATGGCACAGAAATGGAACAGACAGGACAGACAGAGCACAGACCCAGCATACCGTTGTATCCTCACCGCGATGCTGCACAGACAAACACTAACGGTGAAACAGCGCTTTCTGAGCACCT